>CABFPE010000051.1:2025232-2040425 GCA_900660155.1 Hofstenia miamia | reverse complement strand
GCAGCAGGTCTCTACCGGCCGTAAAATATACGAGCACTGGCCACAGGCCGGCTCAGGCCGCCAAAATCGGCCTGCCTATGCAACACTGGTCTCAGTCCCATGTTAGTCGTAGCCGTAGGCCCACAGAATGATTTAGTGACAGATTCCAGTCTCATGGGACAGACTGGTCTCACGCAACCGTAATTCATTGTATTTCACTCTTTTCTTTTAGGAGTTAGCCGCTGAGCCAAGAGCTAATTCAGACTTTTGCAATTCCATCAAATCCCGAAATTTTACTTAGAATTTATTGTTAGAAGTTTGTTTTATATTCTGTCAGTTTTGTTAGATTTTTAAAATTTATTTTTATGCTTCGTTTTCTAATTGTCTAACATCATTTTCTTTCAACAGTTAGTGGCTGTATTTTTAGGATGCCTTTACTTAAGCCAAAGGCATTTACAGCTACGTATGACAAAGAATGACATTATTCCTCGAAATGTCACAACTCTTAGTGAATTATTAGATCACAACTGTTGCATATTAAGAACGATTTTAGTTACAGTCCATTTCATTAAGGAAATGCTTTGCTTAATTTAGCTGGAAATGCTACTCAGTCCCACTTAATGTTCCATCTGAAATTTTACAATCAAATAGCGACAACGTCATCTGTAAACGACGCTGCTATTAGTACATATTGTATATTTACCATTTTCATTGTTTGTACTGTGAGCTTTGCAAACATTTATTTTTAATAGTTCCAGCACTGATTTAACATGCTGGCAAAACAGACCAAAATTGTTAAAGTTAATCAATAAAGTATTATTTAAATTGCTTTCTAAATTACGTTAACCATATATAATTTAACATTAATTACATGTTAAATCTTCAATATTCTCTAGAAATGATGTCATTATTAACATGGCGAAATTAGCACGTTTCTACTACGTCATATCAATATATTTGAAACAAAGTTAATGTAAAATCATATCCGAATACCCTTATAATTGTTTTCAAACTTTTCTATTTTGAAGAAATTTATTAATGGGAAACTTAATTTTCCAGATGCCCTATCCTCACTTCTTTGAGCTCTCACATTTTCGTTGTGAATGGCATCACTGTGAAATCCAATGAAACAAAAATTGGCATTTAAAAATGGCGGAAATATTAATTTATAACGTTCAACTTACACAATAACAATAAAAAATTTAAAGGTATCATTTGTGAATTACAACCTGTATTGACCAAATACTGGCGAGGTGCTTCAGAAATTTGGTAGATATGCGATACTTATGACCTGAATGAGTCATGGATTTCAACAATAGAGACAAAAAACCTTTCACTGTGTCAACTTATTTGAGTAGGCAATTATTTTTATTTCATATTTCTTTTTACTTACATTAATGAGCAAATTAGGCAATTTACTGCGTTGGATTCTACTGCTAGATGCACAATTATGGGCATAGCTAGATGAATATTTTAACCGAATCAAAATTGTGCTCTAGAGATCAGCGTGGTAGTGCACGAAAATCTGCAGGATGAGTTTATATCTAAACAATGACATTACCATTTTATCCAATTTATAAAGAATGTGTACTTAAACAATATCAGTTCGGTTTTTAGAAAAAGTGACCAAATATGCTTCATATTGCTCATTTTTCAAAATTAAGTTCATAAATAAAAAAATGAAAATATCATTTTCTATTCATTAATCTTATCTAAAAACAACAACAAAATCAAGTGATTCTAAGAATCTGGCAAGTCCCTAGTGTTGTATTAAAATTGCGGCGGCTATTTCTGCTATTATAAATGATGCAAAAAAATGTTTTTTTCTCATACTTTTCATACCATAAGCTTGCAGAACGTGAAGGTTCACATGCCTGTGTCAGTTTTTCAGAACAGTTCCTCCTTAATAAACGCACCTCATGACTATTTTTAAGCAGCGATCATTGAATTTTCAGCTGCAGCCAGTATCCAGACAATATACAAAATAATGCAAACAGTTTTCAGCGGGAAAGAAACCATAGGAGCTATGAAATTAGTTCAGTTAGTTCGCTCATGGACAGCTACGGCTATGCATTAGCGTATTAACATTGAATATTCAAAAGTCATCAACACATTGATTTAAGTTTTAATTAGTTCTAGAATGAATGATATTTACAATAATACTAAAAAAATGATCTAGAATTGTTCGTTTGGTATGCTATTGTTAAAAATATGCATGTATAATTTAATTTGTATCCGAAATCGTTGGCTTACTTAAATAATTACCAATTATTTACTAATACAAGAAAACATCAGATAATAATTTTATTAATACAATCAGAAGATCTAAAAGGTTATAGCTATAGGTTTATTGGTGGTCTGCATTATTGTGACATTTAAGTTGCACCAGCTGAAATTTTTGTGAAACCGTAATAAGATATTTGATAACAGATTATCTTATTTACAGTTGAAATTATTTGATCATGGGGGTACTAACTGGTTAATAGTTTTTTAAAATGACAATCGAAAATGCACTCATAAGTAACCTGAAAGAAAAATTTGAAATACATTTCTTAGAAACATGGTTTGCTTTTATCAATTGTTCTTTATTCCAGCTCATCGAGTACGCGAGGGTATATGAGAATTTCAAATCTGCCGATGCATGCTTCCACATCATTAGTTGCCTTCACGGCCAACAAGATCCCTATATAAGCTGTTGCTCTCAGAACTACAATGAATGCGGACGGATACATAGTTTGCACACAAGACTGGCTAGTTTTGACTCAAGTTGAAATGTCGATAGACTGTCCTTTTCTCTGTTGTGGCAGCATCCTACACTCCTGACCTCAATCAATGTTAACAGAGATTTGAAGCAAGCTTTCGAGAAGTCCAATTTTCATATGGAGATGCCTTTTACTCAATACCACAGCTCTCTGAAGAACACTTGGTCAAAAGAACTAAGAAGCATATATATATATTTCAGATTTTTTACGCTCAGGTTGCTTATTATAAATGTATCTTCGTTTTGAATACTCAATTTAAGTTCTCAGTCATTTTTTCATATGTTTTATCATTCCGTTAACTTTTTAGACACATCATATATGGCATGGAGAAAGTAAATTTGAATGAATTTTCATCACATACAGAAAATAAAACAATTTAATAAATTTTCTAAATGTGTGCACACAAGAAGAAAGAATATATTTTCAGAAATTACATTAACAATATGTAATTATCAGGCTTGTCCATTGGACAGATTTTTCTGTCCAATCCAACCCAATCCAATAGGAAAATTTTAGAGTTTTCCAATTGGAATCCAATTGAATTCCAATCTATGTTTGAATTTGCTAATCCACATTTTCTATACAACATACATGACATAGTTTTGCATTCACATAATATTTTTTTGAGCATCTGAAGATCCTATAGTCGATCAACATCACTCTCAATACTGGAAATCTCTCTTTTAATCTATCTATTTGTTTGTTTCTAAGTAAAGTTTCAATTCCAATTATGCTCCTCTCTTAGAGTCTTGCGGGAATACCTCCGTGAGATCGGGAGGAATCTTTGAACTGGATGCGACAGATTTTTTAAAATTCTTGGAGCAACAATTTAAAATGTTTCATGCATTAATTTTTTATCTGCGTTTTACAAATTTTGAAACTCATCACCCGCACATTAGAAGGTGGCCTCATCCATAAAATTCCAACCCACTGAACCCAATGATTTAGAGTATTATTATTAAAGCCTCGTAGTTGATGTAACATTTTTCTTTGAATCAGGATATAAGAAAAATATGCAAGATGCCACTGAATTTCAATATGACGAAAAATTTGATCTACCATCATATTGGAAGAATTTCCCTTCAAAAAAACTTAGATAGGTAGCAAGATTTATTTAACAATATAAGTTTCAGAAACAGCTCCTGATCTAGCGCTTAGATCAAATAGAATTACGTTTCCTGATTGACCCAAACACCTGCACTTTGCCTATCTGAGCGAACTCTGAGTTATCAGAAAATACAATATACAATGAAGTATAGCTTAAAAGCTAGCCATTTATATTTCATGTTCGTGGGTGTTCTGTTGGGAGATTTGCAGAATTCGATGCTGTTAGTGGGTGACCAAGGTAGTGTCACAAATCATTGTACTGCAAAAAGGCTATTCCCTCTCTGGTGTTAGTGTAGCGAGATCCTTCAACCAATTGTATGGCATTCCTCAGTAAACCACCGTCCTTTAAGAGAAGTAGAATTCTTAAAGAAAAAGGAAATTATATTTTATTGAGTTTTTTAATACAAAATATAATACAACTACTGATAATATATTGTAATAAAATGACGTCAGCTAACCATTTGGAATGCTGCCCAATGTGAGATCACAAATATGCATATGATGTCATGACAGAATTACTATGAAGGCTTTATTAAGGGACGTAAATAGATTTAAGAAATTCATTTATCCTATGGTGGCCGATTAGAATACAAAATCACAATGACAATGTAAGTACAAATTTTTCAAATATTGTATTCTAATCAAATAAAATTATGCAAAACTTACATAATTTGTGGATTAAGAGAAAACATTGCAATTAGTTACCATGATATTTTGTATTACATTTAGAATATTATCGGACCTATATCAAAACCAATTATTTCTAAAGGAACTACATTGTAAGAACAGCTGAGATATTTTGGAAATTTTTGTAAAAATATTCCAATAAAAATCCAATTTGAATCCAATGAATAGCAAATTTTGCTTTTCCAACCAATTCCAATCCAATTCCAATGTTAAATTGGAATCCAATTAGATTCCAATTCCAACGGACAATCCTGCAGATTTTGCACCACAACTATACTATATAAAATTATGGTTTTGAAATTTTTTGTAAAATTATTCAAATGAAAATCCAATTGGAATCCAATGAATAGCAAATTTTGCTTTTCCAACCAATTCCAATGTCCAATTGAAATCCAATTAGATTCCAAATCCAATGGAAAAGCCTGGTAATTATACATATATTAAATAATTCGATATTCCGCTGAATTCGATGTTGTAACCCGGTACCTAGTCACAATTTGTAACGTAATTCGTTATTTACCTACTGAACAAAATCGCAAAATGTTCTTGGCAAGCAAAATTGCGTACGTCTTTCAGTTACTTATGTGTATCTTTCAATGTTGCAATAGCTGCAAATAGCCGCCAGAAATACACTATACTGAACTTGTAGCAAAAGTTCACCATTATTCAATATTATGAAGCCAACAACACAAAGCCACATTTCGAAGTTTTAAATTTTTAGAAATACCTGTATTTGAATATTGATTTCTGAATGGTCGTTTTTGATACTGCACACTATAAAATAAAATTACTTCTGTCTGGACAGAAAGGTTAATATTCACAGTGGGTTTCTGCGACACCAGAAAGTTATTGGTCCCAGTATATTTAGTCTCATTATATTTGTTATCAGCCCCATGAACATGGGACATACCACATGCAAAATTTTCTGGAATACTAAGGAACAAAGACAAAATCAAAAACGATTATCTGGGCTGTACAACTTCATTCAATCTGAATCGCCATGTGAAAGAAAAATAGGATTTAATTGACAAACCTGTTCTTGACCGGTTTCAATGGGCTAAGTCAAATATTACAGCTATTGACGGAGAAACTATTCATGCCAAAGCATGCGACTTATTGAGGGTATCTTGAAGAAAGAAAAGGAAAAAATATCGGAGTAATGTTTATTAATGGGGAGGCACTAAGTGTCGATGAGGATGTTGTAGCAGATTGGCGATCTAATCAACTGCGTGCGATAATGGAAACTTATGATATTGATTCAATTTTCAATGTAGAATGCAGCTAACGAAGACAGTTCACTTCAAGGGCGAACGGTGCGCGGGTGGATCCAAATCAAAAGGAAGGATAAAAGTCCTTTTTGGCGGCTCCATAGAGGGAGAAAAACATCCCTTCTAATTATTAGAAAATTTCAGAAACGAAGGTGTTTTAAAAATCGAACCTTATCCACTGAGATTAAGTACAGATGGAACAAAAAGTCTTGGATGACAGGTCTGCTATACACAGAGGGAGTGCAAGAATTTGATTGTTTGATGCGATCTCAAAACAGAAATGCTGCTCTAATTATCGACAACTGCCAAGCACATTCTGAGGTTTCCAATACAACAAATGTCTAGATATTTTTCCTTCCTTCAAATACGAATTTATTGTCACAACCGATCGATCCAGGGGTTATTGAAAACCTGAAGCTTCCCTATAAAAATTTCTACGTAAGACAAGGCCTTGCAGTTTTGAAATCAGGTAGAGTTTTCAATTTGAATTTGCTTGATGCAATTAAAAGCCTCAAAAAAAATCATGGAAAAAATGAGTTCGCTAACTATTAAAAACTGCGTTCGTCATGCTGGATTCAAAGGCGGAAATGAACCAAATGATATTGTCGCTCTGCCAGATATTAATTTTTTTATCAAACGTAGGGGCTTGCAAAGAATTAAAGCAGCACGAGAATTTGCCTGCTGAATTAATACTGGTACAATTCTTGGATGCAGACGAGAATGTATCCACTGCGGAAAAAGCTGATGTTCATATGAGTGATCCGATTTTGCTGAAGATATTGCTGAAGAATCTAATCAGAAGAATAACTCGGTTGAACTAACAGTGCCTACATTTTTCCAAACTCTTGCTGCTTTGAACGTTATCGAACGTTTTGCTGATTCAACATTTGACAAGGCGTGCAATGTTACAAAAGACCTGCACAATCTTCAAGAGGAGTTGATCAACAAGGCATTTTCTACGCAAAAACAAACGTTCATATCAGATTATTTCCAGTAATGTTGTTTTCAAGTAAATTTTGAAAAACAATGTTGAAAAATCACAATAGACATCGAAATAGCCGAACTTGAATGAATAAAAGCGTTCATAAACTGTACATAAATATTACAAAGCAATATATTACACATGAACACTCAATGTTTCAAGGAAAAATACATCCAGAACTAAGAACTTTATGTCCTGATCAACCCCCTTCCAAGACAAATTTTCATCTTGAACCATATGTTGATATTTTTAACGTCACAGAAAATTACTATTAACGATCATTCAACCACTATGCAATCCATAGCATCATTGACATTTGTTCAAATTTAAAAACAAATTCATCAAGAAATTATACCACTTAAAAAAATCTTACGAAAATATCCAATAGAGCTCATAGATCACAACATTAAAAAGACCATGAAGAAGATCATTGAAAACAATAGCAATTCAAACAAAAAGAAGTCATTTAAACATACATTCAAAATAGAATGCAGAGAAATCCATCCAAACTTCTAAATAAGAAATCTTAAAAACATTAAATTTGTAAGCCTTTAAGATTTGAAGAAGCTAAAATTATTATTGCCATTATCATTTAGTGGGATTGTTCAATTTTCTTGAGGAGCTTTATGAAATATTTTCTTTGAATAAGGGAGCTTATTCACTCAGTCCCTTTGTACACACCCATGAGAATAATAAATAAAAGTAGAACTGTTGGATTTTTATTTTAATATTAAAATTTAATTATTTTTACATTTAACATGAAACAACGAAATTCAAGCAAAAAGAAAAAAGAAAAGTCAACATCTGACATTGATTCAGAAAAAAATTTTATTTATCATCATGCAGTTGCATCAACTATATTATCACAACAGTTAAGCGATCTTCATATAAAGAAAGAAATTTTTGTAGTATATGCTTGATTGAAGTACCAATTTGTTTAAAGGGCTTAGTTAAGAAACATAAAATACAAGGAATAGTTTGTGATGGCGCACAGGCTTACATACAAGAAACTCTGGGGTTCCAATCAATAGACTGCCAACACTTGAAGAAATTCGTGATTCAACTATTCCTACTCGGAAACATATTCCCGTTGCATATCGCAATTTGTGGGCACAAGCGTTTTCAGATTCAATACATTCTGTAACAAGAAATCCAAAGGAGCTCAATAATTGGATTAAGTTCTATATTTTGAGGGATACAAACATAAAAAATATGGGAAAACAACATTCTGTATTCCTGATTCAATAAACAGTAAAGCTGAAGGCTTGGCGATTCTTGACGCACCTCTATCTTTAAACTCTTCTTTCCATGAAGAATTTTTTCTCAGCCGTGTAAACAAGCAATTAATTTACATAACTTGGTTTGTGAATTATTTACTCCCCAAGAACATGCAATCCTACTAGTATTGACAAAGGTCTATCAAAATTTGAAAATTCGGTATATGCTTGCTTTGAGAAAATATGCAAATCTGTAATTTCTCAATCTCAAAGACTTCAGGCTGAATTGCCTATTCATCTTGGTGGTCTTGGTATTCGAAATGCCTCTTCATATGCCTCAGTTGTCTATCTTGGGTCTCATATAGATTGTAGGAGTCAAGTATGCGTAATTGCAAAATGTGAACAGATATCAAGTGATATCTCTTCTAATAGGATGTATTTTTACCAACTTGGTCCAATGGTAGTCCAACTGCTCTAGACAACTGTTATTAGTTCCTTGCAAGCATCAAAAGGAATAAATGCTAGAACTACTGCCGGTTATGCATTAGAAGTAGCTGAAAATAGAAAATCAGTTAAGCACGGCCGAACTAGTCAAGAAGCAGGCAAACAATTTCCAAAATTTCCTATATGCATGCTGCAAGAGTTGCTGATGGAGAACAACACAGAATTACTCAACAAATATTTCAGCAGTTGGGAGTAATGCTTCAAAGATATAATGCAACTCTAATTCTATCGCGCTATAAAAATGAGTAAATGATGTATTATTTCTATGAAGAGAGTCCTTGTAATTTGATGCGTGTACCTTCAGCAAATCGTAGACCAAAAAAGAAACATCGTCCACAATCAGATTCAAGTTCATTTCAGAATAGAGCTAGTTATTCTAGATATTGAAGCAATCATGCAAAGAATAATGCTTTAAGAAGAGATGCTAATGAATTCAAACGGGGAATTTATTTCAAGAGTTCAAATACTTATTGAATATTTTACTTAAATTAATCATATTGTACATATTAGCAATGCCTTTTATTAATTTTTTAATTATTGTAATATTGATTAATAACTATTTTTTGCCGTAAAAACATACAAACCAAAATCTATTCTCAATTTAAAATCCCTACTAATTTTGAAATTTTGTATAACGTTTTTTACAAAATTACTCACGCTTGTGGCAAAACTTGATGGTCAAACTTCAAGACAATTATGTAGAATTCAAAAACAGAACATCAACAATCTTTTCAAGATCTGTGACGATCAATAACATTATATTGTTAAAGTAAATTAGATTACATTTTGAAAAAATGCGATACATTTTCTGATGATGCTCATTATCAGTGAAACATTAGTGATTGTTTTTATTCTCTATTTACTTTTATGAATTATAGTCTCAACTCAAATATTTTAAAAATGTCATACTAGTGTTTAGCATCTGGTTTTGATAAAAAGTAGTTAATGCTTCGATCTGCGAGAAATAATTCATCCATATATAAAGAACTATTAAGAAATTAAAAAAATTAAAAGACCCTGGATCTGTGTATAAATCTTAAATTTAAATCGAATAAGAAATAGTATCAACTACGTTGATGAATATTTCAAAATTTATATAAAAAGCCGTAAATTTAAACGGCTTATGGCTAATTTTAGCAACAATCTTATACTAGGCATTTTTGAAAAATGGATAAACAGCAGCCATCCGAATAACTCTTTCCTATGATGGATATAACTTTTCAGTTTTCCGAGATGGAATATTTTCGGTATTGATAACCGTACGCCTTCACACTTACACTTTCCTAGTGTATTTGAAATCCTATCTTAGTTTCGTTAACTGTACTATTTCCAAATTCGCAAGTGTATGGATTGAAATCGATAGTCATATTAAATAATACAGTTGCTTAATATGCTAGCCATTCTTTACCTAAGATATAATTTTGCTTAAGGAGAATTTTAATGGACCTTCAAAAAGCTTGAAATTTTGCTAATGTTTTGTAAATCTGGTTAATGAGTTCTAAGTTCGGATGGTGGTAATAATTATCGCACAGGTATGTAATAGCATTGTTATGATCTACATATTACTTATAGACATTTTCCTTATTTCCCATAGCCAATTTTTAAACTATTGCATGTTGTGAAATTCAAAACTTGGCTTCGAGGCAAAAGTTGTTCTTAAATATTTGAAATTTTCTAGTCAAAACCTTAATACAAATGTTATTAAGAGTTAATGCTGAAACATCGTAATTATTCTTAATATGGTGCAAAATACAAATCTCAGATTTATGAGCAACCTATACATGTCGAAATGCTAGATTCAATTGCCACATGCATTTATTTGTTATAGTTGGATATGTAGATATCATCATATTGAATGAAATTATAATCAGTTCTCGCATGCATGTCGATCGCAGATTTACTGAAAAGAAAGGGTTATATGAGGTATAACATTGGTAACCCCTTTTATCGAGAGAGAGAGAGAGAGAAAGAAAGAGAAAGAGAGAGATGGTTCAGCCCCCAAAATTTTTTTTCTACTAAATATTCCATGGAACTTGGTACGTGACTAAAACAATTTTCCTCTACAAAATCATTTTAATAGGTGATGAGTATTATTATGCTGATGACATCAAAATTTTATGGATAGGTAGTAAGTGATTTTTTGAAGTTTGGTATATGTTCAATAGACTAAATTTTATGATACTTTCTGGATTGACAAAACCTGGTTAATGCATTCATGAGAGGTCCTTTTCTAAACAACAGATATCAAATATTGAAATAAGAAACCAGCAGCCGTTTCATATAAATTGCAACACGGTATAATCAAAATTTTGAAAATATTGAGAAAGGCACTACAGCGAGGGAAAGAGTGGGTGAAATTGTAAGAATACTTCTCTATAAAAGAAAGTCAGGAAAGCACAGACATACTGGGATCTTCAATGTAGCAAATATAGTAACAGATAGCCAATCACAAAATACATACTTATACTCTGAAATCTGTTTCAAATAACTAATTATAAATTTCTGATATTGCAAAAATATCCCCAGGAGGATAATTTTTTAAAAGTATGCTATGATCAAAATAATCGAAAGCCTTAGAAAGATTTAGCAGGCAATAAAAATAATGGTATTTGTGTTCAGAGATATCCATTGTTCTGTAGCATTTAATAGGTCAACAATAGTTGAGACATTTTATGGAAATCCAAATTGAGTATTTGACAATAGGCGTTCCGTTATATCATCATGTAGTATTGGCTCGAATTGAAATTAGCCAGTGAATGATCGCATTCTGAAAAACGGGAGAAATATGAACAGGTTTTAAATAATCCGGTAAGTAATTACTTTTTATGCATTCTTTAAATATATAATTTAAGGGACTGGCTAAAATACCTGCACTGATTTTAAAGTCGCATGAAGAAGTATTTTAAGGCTAATTTATACCGATTTATTGGGATCAAACTTGAAAAAAAGAAAAAAAATGAATATACCCATTTAATAGAAATACATAACATCTTGTATATTGATTTCCTATAACTTTTATAAAAAATGTTGAAAATAATTCATTTCGTTTTATAAAAGCCCTCTAAGATTCAAAACAATGAGTATCACAAGATATATGAAATAAAATCGAGGTTGGCCTTTGCGACTGTTTTTATGTTAAGTAAATTTATATCTCTTCACTAATCTAACATTTATTACCGAAAATTTTTAACAATTTAATCATTAATTGTATTTATTAACTTTTGGATTTTTAGAAATCTTTAACAACAATTTTGGCTTCACATAATAAGCAAAGATTAAGGATTTAACTTAGCCAAGTTCTATATATTTTTCGAGCGAAACTATAGGTTTCTACTGCATGAATATTGTTTCAAATAACGAATAAATTTACACAAAATTAAAAATGATACAAAAGCATAATCCTAATTTACAATACATTTGAAGTCATCGATTTTGCAGAGTAGGTTTGGGAGCCTTACTAAGAATTAAAGGAATTTCTTCTTTTTCCTTAAAACTTTTCCAAATTTCATAAAGACTAAGTATTTGAGTTGTAATTTCTTCGATGAAATCTAAATTTAAGTTCAGTTCTGCAAACCACTTGCGATGCTCATCGTGGGCCTTGGCAATAACGCAAGCCATATGAAGGGCAGTGAGTGCAATCATAAAAGGAGGATATTTCAAAATAACATCACTTCTTAACGAGTCATTTACTATCTTCCATGCAATAGGTAGAAGTCGTGGATCGTTCAGGTCATTAACATATTGCACAAGTGGTCGGTAGGGCTGGTAAACAATAAGACAGCAGTCCATCATCTCCATGAGAAGAAATTCACACTCTAATATATGATTAATTTTGTAAGGAAAGTCAGAAGCAAAACAATATGAGTACTTGGACTTTATGACGGATGTGCAAGCAGTTGTTAGACGACTGTTTTGTGTTACACCAAACTCTTCAACCTTTGATGACTAAAAGCAAAAATCCAAATATTTTAATTAAAAGAAATTTAGTATAGTAATTAAAAACATCAAAATTGCTGAAACAAATTTTATATTTCCAGGAATATGGAGTATACACATGAAGTATATAGATCAGTAGCACGTAAAAAATCCACTTAAATGTATTAATTGACAAAAGAAAATGAAGCCAGTAGACCATACGATACAACTGAAAATAATGTTTGAAGAAAAACAGAAATTATTATAAAATTACTAATTAAAGCTTTCAAAAAGTCGTTCCTTATCTAAACCGTCAGAGGTAAATAAAACAACAACAGATATCAATTCTGTATTAGCCTGGTATTTGCACTCATAACCAGAGAGCCCAAATTCAACTGTAGTGTAAAGCAAATCATTCTGAACTAGGGGAGATAACATCGGTGTGTTTTTAGGGAGTTTATCATATGGCCTTAGATAATTGGAATTATGAATCACGCAAAAAAACTAGATCAAAACTGTTTGAATGTGTTCCACATAGTTATTAAGCAATCTCTTTTGGACTAAATACATAGTTATTAAGCAATCTCTTTTGGACTAAATCTGGTCTAAGCTCCTAGCGAATGTTGTTATCCTTCAAATCCCGTGTATATAAATCATGGGATTTCTCTGCTTAACGGATCTTTGATATGAATTTCAAAATGAATAGCATAATCTGCGTTAGAACCAAAATGGCGACAAATGTGACAATATAATCAATCATTTGACGACGAATATTTTAACCATATAAGTATTTGAGGAAAATTTCCTAGCTCCAATTTTGCAGGAATATCAGTAAGATTAAAAAACCGAAGCAGATGAACAGATAGTACAACGGAGTTGGATACAGACAGTAAAGCCATAACTTCCTCTAAATCTGCTGGAACACTGACACAATTGAATTGGCTATGACTTAATCGAAAGATTTTCAGGTGAAAAATTCTCACAACACTCTGTAACCACACATTTTTCAGGAATAGAATGAGATTCAACTACTGGACAAATCATATACACGGACTTTTGATGCCTGATTAACACGATACTTGACTAAAAAAAGAAGTAATTTTGGATATCTTAGATTGTCTCGAGCTTGGCATTGCTTATTCTAATTCAGGTCAAGTATGAGTTTACATACAAATGACAGCTGGTTAACTTATCACAACTCAATCATTCGAAACCAATTTTGCAACATGATACGGAAGCAGAGAACAAAATCTCTGTTTGAGACATTTGCAAAGAATAGCACGATAATTGTATAAATCTGCCGGGGACCGGACCTACGTAAAAATCCAACTATTTTTTATTTGTTAGAGGAATTTAATTACCTGAAGTCAAATAGAGTATAAAGGATTCACTTATATTAATTCTGGCTAATGAGTTGGTAAAATAGATCAGAAAGGTTATTAATTTTATGCTATGTGACTCCTGGATTTCACAAGAGCCTGATTTAAATTTGACAATACTAAGAATCAGTATTATTGAAGTAACCCAAGCAGAAATGCATAATTTTCATAATGTAAGAACTTGATCTAATTTATTGTTGTAAGACTATCTTTTCGATCACAATACAATAAATTAGCCATAAGGTGCAAGCGGTGGACAACCTTACTGTTTATATACATGTACTAATGAATTCACAAAGATCATGGCAGACTATGTTAATATAGTACACAATGATTTGAACCACAAGAAAGAATAACGGTAGCCGAATGCCTAAATTACATAGAAACAAAATATAAAAAATTCGGATGACAACCTATTAATATTCCACTTCTTTCAGCGAAATTAGTACTTTTCAAAGTTGAGTAATCAATGTTGGGAAACGTTGATAAAAATCCATAGCACCTCTTTTAGTAGTCTGCTGCCACTCGTAAGGCCATTTTTATAGGAGGCACGGTCTAATTTTATTCTGACCACCATTTTTATTATGTTGGGTTATGGTCACAAGTGTGGTGCTGATATCAATATTCTTATGTTGGGTTATGGTCACAAGTGTGGTGCTGATATCAATATTCTTATGTTGGGTTATGGTCACAAGTGTGGTGCTATAAATCATTAAAACATAAAGTTATTTGAAGTGATGTGAGTCACAAATAATCTGTTTTCAAAACAAAATATACTGTACTTGTTATTTTAACACAAAATTTTATTATTTTATCAATTAGTGAATTATATTAACCTCTTATAGCGCAAATCGGAGAAGAAATTATATATTGTAGTCTAATTTTGCATAATTTCAAAAAAACTTAGTAGTTTGGTATCATTATATATGTTATGCAAGTTACATTTTCACAGTAATTTTACTGAATTAATTACATGTGAAACAGAATTTGATTTTGTAAGTCGAGGATACGAATTCATTTAACTGCACTTCAGGACCATATTTCACAAAATATGAAATTTAACCACAACTCTTTATTAGCGCCATCAAGTTTATTATGGGCTGTGCAAATAGATCATGATCTAAAATTAATGTTTGTTTTAGATAAATAAAATAGAGAAGTTATTAATGTCCACGTGGGAGTAACGTATTTAGAAGTATGTGAAGAGGATGAACTGCATTTCGTCACGTTCTTCACATAGTAAACACCCCAAGGTAGAATAAATATCATCGCGGACAAACAAAAAATACGTTCAAATTTCACACGTTTCCTTGGAATGTTGAAATATTTGTAGTTAGTAACAACTAAAAATTAAAGAACTGAAATTCAAAATGGTATATATATATATATATAT
>CABFPE010000051.1:1967045-2024232 GCA_900660155.1 Hofstenia miamia | reverse complement strand
AAAAACAAAATCTTTATTTTTGAAAAAGTATTGAAATAGGGCTTGCTTATTTTAATTGAATCTATGTTAATCTAACAATATGAAAATTTAAATAAAGGTAAATAATAATTTTGAAAAACTTTTTCTGCATAGATAAATAATGTAATATTTAAGCCATAAACTATAAACTTTGAAACATTAAATAATACGTAGCAGATTATTTGTTATGTACTAAATATGGCTTATGACTGTTCGACAGAAATCGCAAAATATAATATCGAATACATCTATTAGCAATGTTTGAAATTTTGCAAAATATCAAACAAGAATTATGTAGCATAGCGACGGGAGTGAGAATTCGAATATTGCTATTGCATTTTAAAAATTCCCGCAATGTAATTTCTATGCAAATCTATTTCTTAGAATCGTTTATATTATCAAACAGATACTAGCATAATGTAATACGAACGTTAAAATAGTACAAAAAAGTTGTATTTCTGGCGCTGGTATATTCAATAAATTTTAGGCACGGCACGGTTGCAGCTCTGATTTACATGCAAATTAGTCGTACAACCCTGGGCTTTGTTTGTTTGCAAAACAATTATAAGATTTAGGAATGTTTATTCAATCTGCTCAGTGAGCGCCATTTCCTCTCTAGTCTGAACTGTACAGTTGACTGACAAATTTTAGAGATCTCCACTTATGTTGAATTCGTTTTTTGTAAAAGATGTTTGAGTTGGGTTGGGTCAGAAAACCGTAATGCTCTTGCAGTTGTGACAAATACATCGAATTCAACGTAACAAATCAGTCACTTACATGTGTAATTGTATTACTTTGCATGCTAGTTTACTTTAATTTTTAGAAAAAAAAACTTATTTTAAGCCAGAGTTTTAGAACACAATTATGTGTCCGGTTATATATAAATATATTGTGATCGCTTTCGATAAAATTAATTGATATTTACTAAAAGTAAGCAGTGAAAAACAAAATCTTTATTTTTGAAAAAGTATTGAAATAGGGCTTGCTTATTTTNGCCATTTCCCTCACATCTTTTCATGTAGGTATTTTGATTGCATAATTCACAATGAAAGTGTTTTCATTGAATTGATACTACTATGATGAAGAATGTATTATAATGTTAGATTTATGGTGTGGGTTAATATTAGGGTTAGGGTAGAGTTTAGCTTACGTTTGGATTAGAGTTAGGTTTGTAGCTAGGATTATGGTTTGTGGTATGATTTGGGTGTGGGTTGGGATTAAGGTTATAACATTTATACTTATTGTGTTGATAAATTAGCATATTTTGTAATTTTTTGTGTGGATGGAGCCAACGCAAAAGTACCTAATGTAGTTCTGTAATATACTGTTAAAGATGGCCATTAACGTTTTAAGCAGTCCTTGAGCAGTAACCATATTTGAATCTTTGAATACCAATTCGAATCCAATATAGATTCGGATTCGGTGTTAAATATTCCCATTGCATGGTTCTGCTATATGTAGTTAATATTTGTATATTTTGCCCTTTCATAATTTTATTTGATAGGAATAGGAGATTGCAAAATGATCTTTTACGAAAAATTATTATAGTTATTTATAGTTATTTTAATCCCATTGAATTCAGCATTAAAAGTTAGTCCAGAAAATGTTTCTAATTTCATGTTGATTTTTATTTTAAAAGTTCATTAGAACCGTTTATAATTTTACAGGAAGCATTTGCATGCAATAATCAAATATTTTTAGTATTGGTAGTTCCCTAATTAAACATTGATTGTTTGATTATTGTTTACAGTTAAAATAATTTCATGACTTTTTGCCCATTATTTAATATTTCGAGTCCTTGGATGTTTGGCAAATGTCTAAAAATTTATTAAAAATCTTAGTTAAATGCGATAATAACTCATTTTTTAACTCTGTTCATGGTATGCATTTCTAATAAGCATGATTGTAGTTGGGATTTCCCCCTTACCCAGAGTGTCCTTAGCTCGCATCTTTTAAATAGCTATGGTTATATGTGAAAACAAATAGTGAATCAACGCAGAATACACCACTGAACAATTTAATTGCATGCTGCTATGATTGTCCACTATTTACGGGTCTAAAATTTTATAATTCAAAATGTTTTAAGTATTAACTACAATGTTCTCATTATTATCTTTTCTTTTAGTTTATGGCAGGGAATTTTTGGCAGAGTTCCCACTTTCACCAATGGGTAATTGATACAGAAGACATTTTATTACACAGACAAGTTGATCTTCAAAAATTGACTGATGAAGAATATCAAAAGCTTCATATTTTCTATATAAATTTTATTCAGGCTCTAGGTGAGCAGCTGAAACTTCGCCAACAAGTAATCGCCACTGCTATTATTTATTTTAAACGTTTCTATTCAAGGAATTCTTTACAAGATATTGACCCTTTATTAATGGCCCCTACGTCTATTTTCTTGGTAAGTTATCTTTCAAATGTTTTATGTTCATAAATCTAATTTCGCATTGAAATTCCTTGTATAAAATTGCATCTAGCTTATTAATGTTAGTAATTTTGCTGAATTTCATATGCGTGGTATTGGATTAATGGTTCTGCATTGATATATGCATAATCAAGTGAAAGAAGACTTGTCTAGCAACGTTTGGATACTCTTTTTTCCATTGTTTTGTTGTCTTTTATAGTAGCGACTCATCAACATAATTTTGAATAGAAATCATGTGGTACTTAGCTCTCTTCATGTACACTTTTTTAATAGCAATTAGTAGTCGCCAAAAAAAGTATCTTCAATTAGCTTGATTTTAGAACGCCAGGGCTGCGAAATCAGCTGAAATTATTTGTTATCGTTGAGATGGTGGTATTTTTCAGTGACATACATTTGTTTGTTTGGCATTGCTTCTCTTACAATTTTACAATCGAAATTTTATTCCAAGATCCAATAAAGCCCTTTCACAAAGTCCTGAAATTAGAACTTGTATAATAATTGTTATAATAATCTTTACGACGTATGAGTACATTAGCATTATGTAATAGTCATGTTGGTATAACACCAAGGTAATTTACCAGTTCTATTAAGTCTTGATCTCTGTATTAATACATGGACGTAATTTGCACCCCTTATCCTTATATATATATATATATATATATATATATTTATATATATATAATATATAATTAATATATAATTAATATAAACGAAATTTTAGGCAGTATACATATAAATATAAATATGCAATATCATTTACATGGCCATCATTGGTTTGAACATACCTTAATTGTAATAGTAGTTCTAAAGCCTAACAATAACAGGACGATGAATAATAGTTTAGAAAAGAGTATAAGCCTGAAAAACAAGTAACGATTAAACATTTTTTTCTAAGCTTAAAGTCTTCAAAATCTTAATCGTGTGTCTGGCAAAACTTAATATATTGCATCACAATTAAACAAATATCTAAAATAAATCTGTTAGAAATTATAGCTACCGTTTGGTAAAAGTTGAATTTGTCCTCAGTGTAGCAGAACTTAAATTCTTCATCTGAAATCATAACACCGTGATTGGATAGATCAGTTAAGGTTTGTTGATTGTTTATCAACTGGCAGCAGGAAGAAGGCCATTTCTAAATCACTCCTATAAATTTTAAAAGTAGAACCATGGGAATAATTGTAAGAATCCAACATTGTCAACTTCCAGAAGAAATTTAGTTTTCAAAATATTATAGATTGGTTTAGAAAGGAAAATTAAACTTCAAAACACATGAGATATTTGGATAGTGTTTTATAAAATGAAACTAGGATTCTTTCTGCAATTCGTCCTCAATTTCAAAGGGATTGTAAACTGCTAATCTCTAAAGTCCATTCCAAAATTTAAAAACTTTCAAGAAAATTTATCAAGCACTCATACTAGCAGAACTGAATGGGTCAGTCACCCGTGGTGAAATTGAATAATCTGACCCCATGATTGATGTTTTCCCTCGTTCTAACTTCTATTATTTCTTTCCTTTAAATTAATTTAGCAGTTTTTTAAACCCAGATTAATTGTAAACGCTTTAAAAATGAAAAAGAAATAACAATCTTTACTGTTTGTATCTTAGTGAATTAGATTATGATCTCTTTCCCATTCCACTGGAATGATTCCAGTGAAACTGGACTAGTAAACAAATTATTATTCAATGCATAAAACAACCTTTATAGGAACTATATTTACTCACATTATGCTTGTCATAGTTAAATTTGAAATTATACCTGATTCGAAAATGTAGAATATCGATTGGCCCAATCGGTGTAAATCCAGTCATCAGGAGTGTAAATTCCACAACACTGACCCTAAATGCAAATATTGAGAAACATCCATCATAAATGAAAATGATGTTTAAATATAGATATGAGGAGGTAATTAAAATGTGGAAATTATTTAGAATCAAATAAACGGAGTTTAATATTGATTAGATTGAAATTCCCCAGACAAAATTGGTTATTTTTTAATTTCCAAGCAATTAAACAAAAATAGTTATATATATATTTTCCATAAACGGTTTAGGGAAAAGCAATTAAAATTATTTTTAGAGGGCCAAAAGAAGCAGCCAATCATATTTCATTGTATTGGTACTTTAAGACCCAGACTAATGAATACACAGTAGTTGAAGAGTGCTATAAAATACATTCAAATTTATTCATGTTTTTGATACAATTTCTCAACCAAAGGCGTTGATCTTTTTCAAAGCCCTCATAACGCATAAACTACAATTGTTGAAAAAGTAGTAAGATTGAAAATCAATGAAAAGCGGTTGTCCGACTCAAATAGATTCTCAAGTGCAATGCAACATTACAAGTATTTCTGAAACTTGTACCCTTTCTTCTTCATTTTTAACGAAAAAATAGTGAAACTACAACGTTTTAAATTCGATGCGAATGGAAATTTAAACATATAAGCTAATCTGGTAAATAGATGTCTGTCATTAAGTCAAATTGGGCAATTGATTTCAATCAAGTGTTAAGGAGATTAACTACGTCTCAGTGACAAAATTAGCAAATCGCTTTGTAAATCTTAAACTGCCTGGAGATTTTCGAAAATGCTTCATGATTGTATAAAATTTTTTTAAACCCTTATAACTCAAAAAATATTAATGCTATGCTCAATTTGAAAGCACTACATGATAGAGGAGAGTCTCCTCTTTCTTTTTCGCCTTCGACCCCGCGATCTCTGACTCTGCGCACGACACACCTCAATGGGTTTGGGTTATCTTTGCCAATAACAACAAAAACTTAATGTTCAAGCACTTATAATCTTTTTCAAAAAATCGAAATTTTCAAAGAAAAATTTTTTCATCAACTTCAGCTACAATTAACAATACACATTAATATACATTTTTAGCATTGCATTAAAGCCTACCTCACGATTTTTTTCAAATTTGCAAATAAACTTGGAGAAAATTATTTGTAAGTGTTGAAAAACGGTTTGTACTTAAAATAGACGTTGGGCAGCTTACAGGTTAAATCTTCCTATTCTACGCCCAAACAAAATTCCCACTGAAATTAAAACATCGTGTTCTATGACTGAGAATTCTAGTTCTGCATGTTTTTTGGTTGGTTCCGACAGAATCCGACACTATTGATTGCACCTTACAATGCTTTACATGAACCTCCATCATATAAGGATTTCTCAAGAATAGTTTTCGTGTTCCTGAATTGGACCTAATTTTGAGTAACTCTTTTAAAGAATGAATTGAAAACGCCTGAAAATTTTACTGATCACTTTGTAATCATTGCTGCCTTGATCATAGAATGAATATTAATGACTCTCTTTATAAATATACCGAAAGGAACAGACAGTGAGTTTCCCTTCAACAATGTTTACAAACAATCGCTAGGCTTTTAACTTTTTCCCTTTAAGTGATATTTTATCTCAACTGATATCAAATATATCTCTCTATATATATATATATATATATATATATATATATATATATATAGAGAGAGAGAGAGAGAGAGAGAGAGAGGTTTGGAAAAAATAGTATATTTCAAATAAAATATCTAGAACAATTGCAACAAAATCAATTCACTATTGCTGTCTTCTGACCAATCAGTAAATTTGATAGCACTTTCAGTTTTCAACCTCAGAATCAAAATCATCTTTAATCACATTGTTTTATATTTTGTTGAAGAACTAATCTGATTGTTCATTGAAGAAATTAGAATTTTAGAAAACAATTTTAGATTAACAAATTGTTCCACTTACGAATGCGGCCTGAGGGAGATGAAGTATTTTTGGGACGGAAGACCAATAATATAAAAATTAACTTTTCACGTTGTTGGCCGATTTTGGAAATAAAAATCAACTTTTTTAATTCCTCTAGTTGATGTAATAAGGTACTTGAGAATTACAATGCTAACCCAACGAACCTTGATGAAATCCATGGGGATCCCCATGGACCTCCACGTAGCTCTACCCCATTGGATAAGCCTTGTGTTTTCTTTGTCGCTTGCAAATGTGCATTAAAAATGAAGGTGAACATGTTGAATTGTTCCTATATAATTTAATATTTATCTGTGAAATTATGAATAATTTTTTCATTGTGAAATAGTCCAATAAAGTTTTATTTTTTGTCAATAAATATTATAGAATGTATGTTGAAATCAAAGTGATCTATAGATCGTCTGGGGTGAAATCAATCTGATTTCTTTGAAAAAAGTTGATACCTAATTTTGAGACACACTGTATATTTAAGACTTATATTCTAATATTTCATTCGAAGTATGCGCGAACTGTAAACATGGAATTTCAAAAATATATATTTATAGCTAAACCCATTCGTAGGGCTAAACTTTTAAAAAATTTAGTAGTTAGGCTTCAAAGTAGCAAAAATAAAAGATGTTGCAAAACTATTCTGTGGTTTCACACAAGATTGAGACAAAGTACAACGACAATAAATGTAATGAGACAGTTTTAACATTATTATGGCGTCAAAACTATAACGTTTTGTCACATATTATGGGCATTAAAGACAAATGAGATTAAATATTAGTAATTCTGTACCTGAAAGCTAACAATGGATTGGGTGGCTCAGTTTTCAAAATCGAAAATCGATCAGAATGGGCTTGGGCCAAATTTTCAAAATTATCCAATGGGTCGGCAACTAAGCAGTTCATACCCTTTTTTCATAGTAACTATTAACTATCGCTTCACGGGTTCTCACATCAACATTACACTTATTCTTTTCTCCAAATGTCAAGCGAATATCAGTGCAGATAAAACCAACGGTTACGCTTTTAAAATGACTTTTAATGCTATGTAATTTAAACTTATAACTACTTTTAATATTGAAGAAGACGTCTATATACATATAATTTATCTCTCTTAAATATTCTGTTAACATTGCGTTTTGATAAAAGACAGTGATTCTCCAATTAAAGCTGAATTTTCTAATTGAATTTGTGAGTATATTTAATTGAATTGCAAACTTAGAGGGAATTTTAAGTAATCAAAGCATTTGATTAATTCGTATTATCAAATACAAATACACACATTTTAATATTAAAAACAATCTTTAGCGGAAGATGCGAATAGAAAGAAACCTGATTTCAAACTCAAAGAACCCATAAATTTGAGTTGGTTTTTACTAGCTACAATACTAATACCTAATATAATTACAAAATATCAACAGGAAAAAAGCTTCACCAGTCGCCATGTGGTTAAGGTTAGGATTCTACGAGAGCATCCGATATAGATCCCATGAGATATGCTGGAATTGCGACATGAGATTAAATATTTCAGTGGGATTACTGGGACCATAAAATGAAAAAACTCGGACCATGGATTTCAGAAAATTTTTTAAATTTTAATCAAAAAGAGTGTAGTTTATAATAATAATCAGTCTCATTGATTATTGATTGAAAACCTTTATTGCATACTCACCCTAAGCTGCATGTAATTCCATAGAACAGAGTAGGGATCTGAAGAATTGGAGTTTTTGAATTTTTGCATTGTGGAATTAAGTTGAGAAGCAACGAATTTCTTGAGGGAAATCTAAATTTATAATAGAATAAATGCTAGAACCTTTAAGTATCCCTTACCTTCTGTGGCATCACTATGATACCGAAAGCTATCAATATTGTTAGGATGAAACCCGCTGCAAAGATTATTATAAACTAAAACCACTTTGTTAGAAAACTTGTAAAAATATAGCACTAAATAACTCAAATTAGTTCAAACTTCATTAATATATATTATAAATTCATCATCAAAAGGCAAACCTATATTATTAGCATAAATTATGCAAGTCAATCTTAAATTGGAAAGCAGGTAAATTTTAACATATAATAGTTAAATAAGGACTTCAGAGTGAGATACTCCTTTCCATTACAGTACGGCATCTATAATACACTGAAAACCAATTATTTTTTCTGGATTTTTTGCAAGGGACACCTTGCGAAGAACACATCGCATTTTTTTTGGATAAATCCTAAAGTTAATTAAAAATCAAAAATTACCAATACTTTCCGTCCCATTTAACTTTAAAAGTTTCAATAAAATGTATGCATTTAAGTTAATATAAATAAAATTTGTTTTACATGATTCAGATGCTTTGCCAAAATTTGCCTTAATGTAGTGTTCATATAGCTACGAGATTTCTTTGCACTGAGTTATGTACATAGGATAGACTTATTTTTTAACCATTTTTAAACAAAAAATCCATGTACATATATATATATATATACATACATACATACATACATACATATATATACTGTATATTTCTGAAAACATCCAAATTAATGCAAAAAAATTAAAATTTACACACATTTATATATATATATATGTATATATATGTATATATATATATATATATATATATATATATGCATTGTTCACACCAAAATATGATAATCAAAAGCTCGTGGAGAAAGCTGTTGATGAACGCTTTCCTTGAAATAAAAGGCAAATTTTTGCAACCTGCATGGAAAAAGTTGCATTATATTGCATTCTAATCAATTGAAATTTTTCTTTAGCCTCCTGTAGCAGATTGGTTAACATTTGAGAATACAAAGCCAGTCATTATCTTTTGATTAGCATCTTTAGAGCTGAGGGTAATATTTACACTACCTCGTTGCAAATGCACCTCAACTACCCAACGTGCATGCTAGTTATGATGACCAAACCCGTTATCTGACGACGGGTGGTGTAAATTCAAGAGCTTGATGACAACCTCTAACTTATTACAACTTGGATAAAGCTATTCAATTACACGAAGAAATGAAATTGAATCGCTATCCTGTAAATTTATAAATGTATACAGCCTATATTTAAAAAAATATATATCGATAGATTGATAGATGGTTATTAATAATGTTGAAGCGTTCACACAAACTATATTTATAAGTGCTGATATTAAATTAAAGATGAAAATTAACTAACAAATGTCAATGCTGCTTTAAAACACATTGAATCGGAGTTGAAGGTGTGACCGACTGTACCGAATATCCCCAGGAGAGACACTAACAAGATTGTGAATCCAATGAAGAAGAAGAGCCAAACTAAGTTGACAGCCATATTTTTAAAGTGGGTTGCCTCAGTTGTTATCAGTTCCAAGGAATAGAACTTCATTAATGAGACTGAGCTGATTGCCATTATAGAGCCAGAGATCAGCTAAAATTAAAAGGGTATCATACACTATTGTTTACATCTATCGTCTGAAATACATAAAATCGAACAATGTCAAAAATAGATTTATGACTCGACAATATGACCTAGAATTAAGGCAACGTGGTTCTCGCTTATTGGTCTTAATAGCTATCGATATTGACATCGATTGTAGAACTTAGAAAGATTATTTCTATAACATGTTTTTTTGATAAATACCCATACAATTAAGATGTAGATGCGTTAAAATAATAAATCAAATCATTCCTAAAACCATCTTGTAAAATAAAATAACAAATATTTTTAGAATAACATACTCCCCACCAAAAAATTTTGTCACAATGAAAAATTAAATATTACATCTGTATTCGGGAGCAGAACTTATTAATATAATTCCCAAAGCCCAAATTTATAGTCAATAACGCGAATTTTCAATTTCTTGCTATTGAAGTTTGATATTGAGCTTTAAGTTAATACACTCAGATATGCATGCTTTTCAATGGGACATATGATTTCCATGCAATTCCAAATGGAAAGGATGGATGGAATACTTAGATATTTACTTGGAATGGATGAGTAAGTAACAAACAGCAGAAAAAAATTATGAGTGAACATTAAATTGACTTTTAAAATTTTACAAGCCAAAATCCCAATCCTCTAAGTTCTTAGTCGACCAGTGACACAACAGACTAACTTTCAAAATAATATTATATAATGAAAAAACCCATCTGATGTAACATACGACTTTTTCGTGTGGACTTGTTCTAATCTAAATCCAAAAATTCCACTGCATTCTCAATTTAGCAATCATTTGATAATCAATATTCAATCAATAATCTTTCAAAATCAAATAGATTATTTATTAAGAGCAGTGGAGGATAAAGGGGGTCGAGGGGACCGGTCTCCTCGAAAATAAGAAAAATTCATTTAAATGGTTCAAACGAAACTATAAATCAAATGTTTTAATACCTTCTCTTATCCTTCGAAAAATATTTCAGGAGTGATTAGTTCAAAACTCGCTCAATATGTGAAATTTGGTAGCATATTTTGGAATTATAAAGCTTTGTTTGGAGTATTTTTTTTTGCAATGGTTTTTAAAAAAGTCGTATACTTATAACCAATAGGTTCTAAAAATGAAAACTTACCAATAAAACAAAATTAATAACGACTACAATGAAGCAAAGAGAATATCTGATATACGTCTTTGGCCTTTTCTGTGTGACATAGGTCTGTCTCTGAAGACTAGTTGGCGGACTGGTCTCCTGGATGGATGCAGAACGATGTGAAGAAGTCGCAGGGGGCTGCATTTCATCAATCGATTCAGCGTCTAAATTTATCTGTCAAAATTTACAACTTGAATCTTTGTTCCTTAATTAATCAAAATGATAGAATACACTACCACATACATTTCTTGGTGCTATTCATAATATAGCTTCCAATTACAAATTAGAAGTAAAAAATCTTTACCTTAACTTCATATTGATTATCTTGAACCATTTTAGTAACCAGATTTAACATAATCTCAAAAAATTTCCTAATTTCTTAATTTAAAACGATTATTTATATGAATTAATTTTTTATTTCCAAAAAAATTGTTCACAAAATATTTTAATCAAAACAGTTTCAATCTTAAATTAACCAACATTGTTATTCAGTGTTCTTAAGATGAGAATATTTGCGTCTTTTTAGCCATAGAGGCAGAACATTTGTAAATCTTTTGAACGATATTGAAAGAAGACATTTCACAGTCTAAGAACTTCCACTAATTCTTGATTGACTTAAATCAGTGCGTTTTAAAAAAAAGTCATTTAAGTTGACTAACAATGCACTTGCTTACACATAATTTCATGATCTATACATGTATTTCAATACAACAAACCCGAAAGTTTATCCATATGCTATGGCTTATAGGAGTACATAATAAGAATGCACATAAAATCGTCCTTGTTCAATGTAACTTATTTAACCTTCAATTAAGTATTTCTAAAATATAGTTTTACATGTGTTCAGCAGTGCTTTGATAGATACCTGTAGATACCGTTATAGATCGAGCCGATATCAATAGATATCGATCCTAATTCACCGACACTTTCGGTAAAAACAGATACCCTGGTGAAAATATTACATTGCACTAATATGAATATACGACAAAATTTCATCAGAGAATGCATTGCGGTTTTAGTAAGGATTGTGTTACTTCTAATAAATAGGCGTTCCACAGCATCCGTTCCAGCTTGACATCAAATAGTTTTGGCAAATCGAGCAAGACCGCCATTTTGTAAAGGCATGGACGCCTAAATAATATTTATCATACATTTAGGAGTCCATGTCACAAGGTTAACATGTCGTATCCAGAGTAAACAATTCCTCTAAAGATAATTAAATGTCGGAGTTGGCCGATACTGAAAATACCGAAACAAGTCTTACAGAATCGAAAAATATTAAAAGATATTTCATTTGTCGAAATTTGGAACCGATACTGGTATTTTTAATTAAAGTATTGGAAACCATTCGGTAATATTGGTACCTGTCAAAGCACTGGCCCTGAATTCACTCGATCTGCTTTCAATTGAGTAATTAGTGATAAACGTTTACAAGCAGAACAACTTACGTTGGTAACATTTATTATGAATACTTAAACTTGTTAATAACATTTTCCTGTTATTAACATTTGAATTAAAAACATTCTAATCGTCAAATGTCACGGTGGAAAGCGTTGCAGTCCTTGAGGGATTTATGAAGTGTTCGATCAAGACGGCAAATTTCTTGGAATTTAATTTGTGAAAGAAACATTCTTGCAACATAACTGCTCTAGACAGAATTAATTTCCCCATTGTTATTTAGAAAAGCCGGTTCTAACAAGCAGGTCTATGTGCCTTTATTCAATAACGCAGTGATGGACACAGCCAGAGCCGGCAAATTACCGGTTATATGGAACAAGCGGATAATATTAATAAGTGTATTTATCATATAGAAACTTTAATCAACAGAATTTACAAATGGAAATGTAAAAAACTTCCTAAAATTGAAAGGGTTTGTCTTAGGGTTGGCAAAAACTCCGCGATTTTTTTATGTACAAAAGTATATATGCTTCTAATATGCACTACTAACCAACATCGAAAAAGGTATAAACCGGTCGCATAGCTTGCTGGATGAACAAAATATTTTAAATTTTCATAGTTTGGAAATAAACTACTTAATCGGAAATAATAGTTATTACAAGGCCGTATTGTCTAATATATTAAAGAGTGACATTGGTACCAGATTAAAACCAACTCGATTTCGCGAATCAAATTGTCGGGTCGAGTCGGTTTCGGGTACAAAAATTAGCTTGATTACCAAAGAAATATTGATCTTAATCACCGCTTGATTTGAGAAAGATCCGAGACGTTTAGTAATAAAAATGTGTATTTTTTACAAAAAAATGTTTTAAACATTTAAAATAATGTTTCTTGTACTCTTAAACAGGTCAACCTCAAGGTACTAAAATTTTACTGAAAATACATTTAAAAAACATTGCAAAAAAACAGTTGGTTTAAACAGTGTTTAAAACATGCCAACCCTGTACAAATGAATTGTTGTTTCCTCGAAAAATGATTGATTGCACAGAGATATGCATAACGTCAAATCAAATTCAACGTTTCGGGTCGGGTTCGGATCCATATTTACCTCATATTGTCACTCTCTACTATATATGCATTACATGATTACGTTAATTACACCAAAAACCTTCAGTTGTATATCAAACAAATTTCATTAATGTATAGGAATATTAATTTAGTTTCGACGTTTCAATCTAAAAACTTTTAGTCGTTCCTTATTTTGAGGCTTCTCGAAGTTAGTTTTCATTTTTGTTTCACAACAACCAGCTCTCGAAGCAGACACACTTGCTAAGCGTTGAAATGATTTCAAAAATTGGAAACCTTAGAGTGCGTTGCATCACACGTATGCTGAACCAAACCAGGTTCCTGCATATATTTGCTTTCAATAACGGAATTTCCAATCGCATACACTGCACATGAACATGGAGCAACAATTATCATCACAAACATCAAAACTTAAGAAATATTATGCAGTAATTTCACAAAAATTCGTACACTATATCATATATATATATATATATATATATATATATATATATCTAGCCATAGCAATTTTAGATAATTTTTCAATTGAAACCACAGATGTGATTGTAATAAATGAATATTCTAGTCCAAGCACCAAGGCTTCACTCGAAGCAACAACTTCAACCTCAAGTAAGTTAAAAAATACTTTTGATGGCAACTTTTTATAGACGTCAAGTTATCCCATTGCTATGCGGAAACAAACTAGAGGCATTAATTTCATTATTCATAATTTTGTTAGCATAGTGAAAAATATTTGCTATATTCATTAGAAATCAATAGCTACAAGAATTAAGCTTTAAAAAATTTCAAGATTTTGTAGCAAGTGTTTGAATTCTGGTGGCGATATCACAAAGTAATTCAATGACAGTGCATTGCTTTGAAGATGTAAGACTATTTCTTCATAGCTTGAAACATTTCCAAAGTACTTAATGAGCAATAAAGGTTTGTTTCATTGCTACATATACCTAACAAAAAGCTTAGCAATTTGTATGTATACACACTTACAAACATCATGTCATGCAATTGATTGTTGAATTAGCCACGTTTCCAATAATTTATGGTTTCTCATTCAAATATTCGAGGTTAGTTCTGTTAAATGAACATATTTTCAAGATAGCTGCTTTGAAGTTTTGTTTAGTTGTTGATTTTTAAATTTAATAATTCTAATATGATTCATGCATTTATCTAAATTGCAGCCATTTCATGAATTGTGTCAAAATATCTATATATGAAACAAAATTGCTTTTTGGTTAGGCAGAGATGCCATGTTTAAGAGGTGAGATTTAGCAATGCTTGTTGAGAAATCTTCTAACACAGCCTAAGCACTTTTTGCAAAACTGTTGGCCAAAAAAACAATAAAATACAAAATCTTGTGCTTAATAAAATGGTATATTTTGGACAATTTGAAATATTTTAGCAAAGTAGTTATTAATTGAAAAGTTACGAAAATTTGGTTGACTATTCTTCCGAAATGACTTCATCGATAAGCAACTCCATGTTTATTATTTGTTAATGTATCGCGTAGAGCATTCTAATCAGGCAAAACGGTCATCGTAAAAATCAATTTATAGATACACTTTACTCACCATATTTACATATTCAGCTGTTTGCAAAACATTTTTTAAATATTGAATGACATGTGCAAGCACTTACCTTAAATTTTTTTATTTCTAATTACTGTACTTTGCAAATTAACCAAAGTATATTTGGCAAATAAACATTTGTACAGGTCAAGTGTTGACATATAAACTTTATATTTACATGTAGTTAATAAAATTATATATGTTTGCTTGTCATTTTGTCATTGAAGATGTGCATAAGGTCTTTGAAAATAATATTTTGTTTGTTAAGCAAGTGATTGGCATTTTATTTGATTGATTGATGCAATATTGTGTATATAATATAGTTCCGAAACCCTTTACTTCCGCTAGTGTCAAACATTGTTATGAATGTTTGTGCTATAATTAAACATTAAATTAAATTTTTTATGTAATACCATTTTTGAAAATGTCTGGTATTAGTTTATGATATTTAGGTTTCAATGTGTTTTATATTTGCTACGACATATTTCATGACCAAATTTCAATTATAAATTAAATATATAAGTATGAAATTCAAGAACAACGTTGCATAGTAGCCGAACTATAAAATATGAAAAATCCCCCTACACCGCGGATAGTGGCCACGTTTTCAATTTTCAAATCAGGATGTATAGCATTTGTACTGCACTTAGAAAAGGAATATGAAGCACTTTCTTAATTATCTTGCGACTATTTTGAGGCTATGACGTCACACTAGCACAAACGCCTAATACACATTAAGAATATCACAAATAGAACATTTACAGAAATCGATAAAAGATATGTACCAACCTTATGTGACAAGTTCTGACTTCCAATAAGCTCGAAACGTGAAAGTCTGAGAACGTTTGACCCACAAAAATCATAATTCATTTAAAATGGCATAATTCGAATTTTGGGAGTAGTCGCTCTTCTTGCTGTAACAGAACTAACGTCGATTTTTGTTGTTTTCAATAGAAAAATTGGAGAGAGTTTAGTAGCACATCGTTTTGAAAGGGCTAAAACACTCTGATTCATATTAATTTATCAATTTACATGTGAGTGCACAAATTATTAGTTCTGCTTAAATTATAATTTAACATGAAGCATGTGATTGATGCCTTTTTGTATTATGACCTTAGACACTCAAAGCGCCCAAATTTTTCGATTTTGGATTGAGTTAAGGAAACGTTTTAAAGATAAAGATGATACTACATTCAAAGATTCGAATTATATTAAAAAACCTTCTACTAAGCATTTCTTTAAAATCATAGATATTATACACATTGACATTTAACTGTTCTGAGAATGAAAAACATTGTTCTCATGAGATATGGAGTAAGAAAATTTCAAATATTAACATTCTAAATACTGTTAATATTACAGGGTGCTTCCGATTTCGATACTGACTTTATCAAAGCTATGTAGGAAAAAATCACTTCTAGAAAATTCATAAAAAATACTTTTGATAAAAATATTATTCAAAGTCTGTAACAATGACCACATGACACACATCAAGCTAATATCCCATTGCTTGGCAAATGCCTCCAATTTAGGCCTATTGTGTAGTCAATGTTTGCAACAGCTTTTGTTATTCCATATTCAGATCATCCATGTTTACTAGATTGCAAAACAGACAAACAGACATGCTCTTTCGCATGTCCCAACAAAAAGAAACTGCAGAGTATGCTATCTGGAGATCTGGGAAGTCAGCTCTGTTTTTTCCAAATTAAATCAAACCAAGCACTTCTGGTTGAGTAAACACCATTACTGGATCAAAGAAGAAATGAAAAAATTTATACTCTTACAAAAAAGTGTTAAAATTTTAAAACTACCATTTATATTTCAGCAAATATGAGGACGTGAAGTGCTCCCAAGACTTTTGGATCACCCTGTATATGCACAGAGAGCTTATCTTTTAGCAACTAGGCAAATCATTTGAAAATCAACTACCATAGAAATACTAGAATTGTCCATTAACAACGTTTGTTAGGTAAAGCCTACATACTAGAGAAATGCTAAGGCTTCTTTGATTTTAATATTGATACGCCTGTGGATTTGGAAATTGCGGTTATATTGTAATTTAGGGTTCACGACAATATTAAATACGGCCCCAACCACAGTTGCCACCATAGATGAAACTGGAATTTTTCAAAGGATAGAAAGTAAAATTCTCATAAAATTCTAAAATTTTCAATGTGTTTATAGGCCTGGATTCTGGTTGGAAAATAATAATTTTCACTTTCATCGTCATATTCGCGATAATATTTATTCTTTTTCCACTAATTTTCTGCTTTCGAAAGTGTTGCCTGCAAAAGCCGCGTAAGTTAATCATTATAACTGTATTCAACAATTATTAGTTTATATAATTATCTCATATATATTTGATACTAAAAGGGCTTTGAATGTAGAAATTCTAGTGTTTTACTATTGGTAATCATAATAGTGATGAAGATTCTGAAGAACGGCTACCAAACAACCGAGAACTGTAATTAAACATATCAAGAGGTAAAAAATGAAAGTCATCTTATTCCAAAAAACAAGGTCTATAAATGTTAATGAAATGAGCACAGAAGAATTGTAATTATATAAATAATATCATATGTCTTAGAGCAGACGAGTACTTCCAAAAAATTATGACAAATGAGTCAAACCCGCAAAGGATAGCAACAAATTGTAATTTTAGATTGTGTAATAATTTGGATTTAAAGCATGCTAAAAAATACAAATACGATTTCTGGAATGAACTATTGAACTGAGCTAAGTATATTCTAGAAACTAGTTTTAGTCAAATGAATTAACCCTAAGATGCCCAAGGTAGTATCAACCTGGGGATTTTTTGTAACACTTTTGGAGTTATGTGAAAGTAAGTCTTTTATGAATGACAATGATGATAGCTGGCTAGTGAATTACATTCAACGATGCATAAGAACACAACATCCAAAACAAACCACAATTGATCAAATGCTACAATCGCACAAAAGACCAAGTTGATACTGCCGATCAAAGTTTAAGATGCTATACACGTCGTTCAATTATATTTATGTGACCCCAAAATGACTTTAGAAACATTGTAGATATTGGAGCTTTGAATGCCTACATTATCTGCATGAAATCGTTAGGGACCAGGATGGCGTTCCTTATGCAATTATTAAAATAATAGTGTGCAAACAACTTTGGATAAAAAAAGGAATTGGTATATATATATGTATATATATATATATATATATATATATATATATATATATATATATATATATATATATATATATATATATATATATATATATAGTTTCATTTTCAAATTAGTCTACTAAAGAAAAGTAAAAATTTAGATTTTTAAACGATTTTGTGCAATCATTTTGAGCTATAATTTCACAGTTATAATAGTAAAAATAATATCATGAGCAAAGTTTTAGCAAAGCATACATTTTTACTATTATATACTATTAAATGCGATAATGTTGTAGAATTTCTGTTGATATCAATTACACTCTGACTTTTGCGGAAATGCAATCACTATTTAATTTTGTACTTAAACACTATAATGAGAATCCTTTGAAAGTCTTAATAATTCAATTGGAATCTTTAGAAAGTCTTTTTAATTCAATGTTCTAAGTCTAAGCGCCACATCTTTTCCTTAGGTGTTCAAATTCAATTTCACGAGCAGATTTTCTAAGCTCTGATTAAATACATTTTTAATGTAAATTATACATTTTCACTCTATTTCAATTACTGTTTATAACAGAAAATATTAGCATAATATTGATTGTTTGTTATATTAATATTTGGACCTCAAGTAAACAGCATCATTATGAGTTATAATTTATAAATAATTTGTTGCCTATTTAAATATCATTTATTTTTTCGATTAATTTGATGCAATATTTGTTTAGTTTCTTCAAATTCATGAGTGGCATTTTGTTCTTGAATTCCTATAATATTTACAAAGAATATAATTTGAAATACTAAGCCTAAATAATTCATGAGTGTTTGCAAAAAGAACTATTACAATTGATGTCAAACTTAGAACATTTATTACGTACTGGCGTTTCGTTGAAATTGCTTTTTAGCTTCAAGTATAAAACATCAATTCATATTCATTCTAAGTATTGTTCGAAGAATTGGAGAAAGTATATTTTAAGACTTGGAAATTTTTAGAAGAATATTCATAAAATACTACGGTTGTAATTAAGAAAGAGTTGTTTTCTTATCGAAGCAAATGAATCTGAGATTATCAATTGTGTTCTACGGTATCCCGAAAAGGGAATCCAATGAAAACATGCGACAAAACAGCTTATGGTACTGCATAATAAATTTTAGTCTGCAAAATTTTCTTAATTTGGCATTTCATTTTAAGATGAATTTTCCTAAGATCGCTAAGTCTGGACAAACATTTTCATCTTAGAAAGCAATTGAAGCATACCCTAGTAAAATTTTTTGGAATTTTCGGCAAGCCGTCAAAACACTGCCACCATTTTGGAAAATTTTTATCATTTGAAATCTTTTGAAAGAATTTTGGCAAAAGATGCATCTATTGACTAATACTGAGGCCCAATAAAAAACATTTTTTGATCTTAGACATTATTATTTACCAATATATTATCGTGTTGAATTTCAACATTAAATAATTATTTCGTAACTAGATATGAAGATAATATGTATATAAATCTGCTAAAATTTGTTTACCATTTAAAACTAAGGAAGTTTTTTAAATGTTTTTCCTTTGAAATGTAAAAATTCATTTAGCTTAATATTTTAATAATCGCTGGTGGTTTTATGTTAAGGTCAAAAAATTTTCATGAATAAATTACTTTGAATATTGATTGCAGTTGCATATTAGAATTTTTTTGAAAATTAGAAACATCATATATATAAAATTACAGAAATATAAATTTAGTGCCGCTTCATTTTGATAAGAAATCCACTTTGTTCGCTGAATGAGTTTGGAACCTATACTCATTATTTGCAATAACACATAATATGATATATGGTTACACAACATATTTATGCTGTACAACTTTATCATTTAATGACCTGAGAGATGTTCATTAATCCTAGTGACAAAATGGCGCTTAGTCATCAAATGTCAGAAATATATATGCATCAACATCATGCTAAAAAGAAAAATTTAAATATAATAATGAGAACATCCAACACAAAAATTGCAGAAGCTTTAATATTTAAGAACCATAACAAAGATCAATTATTGAACAAGCAACTAAGTAATATGAGCATATTAAATTTATTTTAAGTCCATGAAAAGGAAAACATCATTAAATTTTGGTGTAGTATATTGTAAAAATTATTCCCACAAATTTTGTATTCTGATGATGAATTTCGAATCGAAACCGATTAGCATTAAATTGAGCAATATATATATATATATATATATATATATATATATATATATATATATATACATTGACAGAAAAATTCTGAATCCATCTTGAGATAAAAATAATCACAACGACATACTGTAAAAATGCATAAACAAGGCAATTTTTTTTTATATCAGTTTTATTGTACATGTAGTGTCATGACGTCATTATTAAGGGACAGCGATTTCTGAATAAAATTCTCTATTAACCAAACGAACCAAAGGTTACTATCATGTGCAGAGCTCACCTGCGTAAATTTGCGTCATATTGATTATCAATTATCGCCCATGAATATAAACTTACCAAATTGTCGCCGCTGATGATATTTTGTTTAGAATCTCTCTATGGTTGATAATACTGACCTACCTGAAAAATAATTTATTAAATACTTACAATTCAACTCTTGATTATAATTGCATGTTTACAATCTAATTGAAATTTTCGAGTTACTTTGAAAATTAGATGAGTAGCAGGAAACTATTTAAATTGCAAATTAACGTGACTATGTTAAATTCTTTTAACTTTATGTTTAAAATCCTCAACTGTTTTAAGGCTAGACGAAAGAAAATTTTCTAATTTTTTCATTTTTGTTTTCCTAAAAGAATATTTTGTATGCTCTTTGTAAGGTCCCATTTATACAGACTCCATACCCCTGTTGTGTTTGAATTTATGTCATGGGTTACAAACACTTTGGAAGGAATTTCTCACTGTGGGTTTTTATTTATTTTCTATTACACGTTTTCTTCTATTTTAGGAATTAGAAAAAAATAGTCTCATAATTTGTGTGTTATATTCAGGAGAAATGCAATGATATATCTAAGCAAAAGATAATGGACATATGAATTTAACTAGTGGTAGCTCTATATATCATATTAAGTCTACAAGCAAAGCGTAAGAATACATAAAGCTGCACAAGCCAAATTTATACTTAGATCCAACATATTTTCGAATGTTGAAAATCTCAATTTTATACTGCAATTATCTATATTGTTAATGACATAGTCTCGCCGATGTTTTTATAGTAAAAAGTTATAATTTTATCAATATGACAAATATAATTTAGATCCCATCAGCCCAGATTTTAATGAGGTCTGATTTTTTCAGTTCCTGCTGTAAAAAAATAGTTCTGTATTTCTTTATCAACAAGCTTCTCAAAAATTGACTTAACTTATTTACCTAGAAATAATTTCCTTCAAAACCAAGGAATGGAAATGTTAAAAATTTATTATAGCAGTAGTAGTAGTACACGACTTTGTTACCCAAGTGGGAATACAGAAACTTAAAATATATTCTCTTTAGAAATCTTTGCATTATTATAATGTGCAATGTTTTTCTATTGTACATGTAAGGAGTACATTTCTATACAAAATCTCTTTTAACTAAATGCTCACATTATGAAAACTTAAATGTTACCTTAGTAGTGAAATATCTAATATCTAAATATTCTCAAGCAAAGTACTCAAAAGAGTTCAAAGTGTCAGGAGGATTTATTGTTACCTTGAGCAAATACATGTTAGTAATACGTGTGGAGCTTGTTTAGATACTAAACAGAGATGACTATTGAAGATTTGTTTAAATTTGATTTATCTAGTGTTTATTTATCAAAATATAATCTTGATTGCAACAGGATTTGGTTTCTTCTATTCACTATTACATACATTGCATTCCTTTTATTCTAGCCAGTTCAGCAGTCACGACTGTTTATAATTTTAAACATGAATTTCATTCAACATATTTGTAGTTCTAGACATTAGTTTTTAGTTTAAAAGCATTTTAAGTTACATTGATTAAATGTATGTGGGCTTTATGATAATATATGATGAAATATAAATGCGAATTTAAAAAAACATATTTTTCTTATGAAGTTTCTACTAATTCCTTTTCCTCATCATGGATGTCATCCCTCCATATTTCTCCATCAGGCATGGAATGAAACGATCATACTACTTTAGAAACCCCATTAAGTGTTGGTCTTTGGGGCTGAAATTTAGTTGATTCTTTCCTTAGTATTGTCCTTTGTATGCATTTTTTCATGTTTGATTTCCCTTGCCTAAAATTTTAGCTCTGGACTTCATAATATAAAATTGACTGCATTAACCTTCAAACCAACATTTGAGATTATTTGCAGCATTCAATACAGCTTCTCAATGTGTTCCTTTAATGTTGTGCTCACTAGTGACTACTAAGATGTCATCAATGTAATGAAATTTAAGTTCCAAATTTTCCAAACTATTTGAAAATATGTTGCTTTGAATTTGTATTTACCAACTATCTTAATACATGTGAAAAATATTTAAAATCGTCTAATGTGATTATAATAGAATATATACGTTGTTCTAATACTGATTACTTATTTACATTCACTGCTTAGTTATAAAACTTAAAACGTGAGATAATAAATTAATAATTCCAGAGGAATTTGCATCAGAATGTTGCTGAAAAAACCATGAAAATATAGGCTTTTGAATTCTAGCACTTACACAATTTCTTTAATGATTCATGCAAATACTAGAACTCAAGCAAAAATGGAAGTAAAATTGTTTCAATTAAAATTCACAAATATTTTGTACTTGCATTACAAAACTCATTCCCTTTAAAGGTGGAGGTAATAAAGTAATAAATAATATTTCATTAAGTGCAGAAATTTTCTTTCTATTTGTGACTTATCATCTTGCAGTACTTTCATGAGGCATTGTTAAAAAATCATGGGAGCACTACATAACCTGTATACCCATTCAAAATGTTTGTATGGAGTAATGAAGGTGGTTTATCTTTCTCCCACAGTGGAACTTATAAATATGCTTTACATGAGTTTATTGTGGTGAGTATAACAGAATTTTCTCAATTCATTGACAAATGCTTTACTGATTGAATTATAGTTGAATCAGGTAAAAAGGTTATAAAAATGTCAAAGATTACTGCAAAAAATACATTTTGCAATGTTTATGTTGCATTTGTTTAACTATGGCCCTGCCTTCACATGAAGATATGTAGATGCTTGACAGGAAAATCATCATACTCTGTCTGTCTGTCTTCATTCAATGCAAATATTTTAATCAGCTTTCTTTTGATTCTGTTTGAAGTGGTGGAGGTCACTAAACAAAACAACTAAGAAAGTCAGCATTGTATGGGAACACATTTTCAGTGTCTCTATTGTTGAACATTGATCAACTAGTTTTAGTTTGTGAACCTGTCAAAGGAAACTGCTTGCTACAGGACTTCATTGATTGCAAAATACCGGAAACATAGTCAAATGTCATTCAACATTGCTATGGGCAACATTATGTTTATGTAACTTCCTACAGAGAATTTAATTGAATAGTCAGAGATTTTTCTTGGGATGCTGAATGAACATCATCCCATTAAACAATATACACCTCCAGATGTATTCCTATTCATGTTTTCCCCTTGCTGAAATGTTTCAAAAAGTGCACTTTGTTAAAACATTCATGATTTAAGGATACATAGGAAACAAGTGAATTATTATGCAAATAAATGGCAGTACTATTCAACACAATAAAGGCTGAAACTCTTCAAAATACATGTGGACAAGCAATGCTGCATTATTTGGCAAAAACCAAACGAAGAGCACATTTGATTTTGATGTTTATGCCATCAAAAGTTTTTTGCTGATCTTTCCACAGATCCCAATTATGCTACACCACTTGCCATGAACCACCTGCATTAAAAAATTAGTTTTTTTAGATATTTTAAAAACTAAGAAATGCTAGTAGTGTATTTTCCAATTCTTGGAAACTAGCTATTAAATGTTGGTAAAATTTCTTGATGAAAACCTATTATCTATGCTGTAGCAAATATTATCTCAATAACTTTTGAATAGCTAGTTGCAACTCCCTTATCAAAAAACCATTGTAATGTCATCCCCAACACTCTTAGATTTTTTTATTTGGTATTCTTAATGCCTTTAAATTTATAAAATAGTTAGTTTGGAAAAAACAAAACAAATCTGTAATTATTTTGATGAAACATCAAAAACAATCTGAAAATAGTTGTGTCCTGATGGAAATTCAAATTCACAACCCCAGGTATGGGGAAATCATAGAAATTCTCCAGGTTTGCTTCCACATAAAATTTTATCCAAGCCAATCAGGTATGTGTATTGCAATTGAAGCAGCCAAAAAACATGACTATGTAACACTTGGTGAAAGTGCAACATAGAGAAAAAATAGAGGAAAGTTGGATCAGTCTGCACTCCCAATATATTATAGATATATTTTAATTTATCTGAATTAACTTTTCCCCTACTGAAAGTAATCTACCCTTGATTACTCAAGAACTTGCAAAAAAGGGCTTTCTATAAATTTTGTTGCATCCATTCTTGATAAAAATGAGAAATTGTACTCTTTATATTTACGTTGATTGGTGGTAAAAACTATGCACCATTTCATTTGTGATTGTGAATTAGTAAATAAGTTATATTCCACATTATTATACTAAATATTATTTTGAAATTTACATCATTTAAGCTATTTCAGAATTCTGGTATTATTGGAAAACCTAATTCCTGCTGTCATAAAGAAATGCTTCCAACTTGGCTTCAGTAATTAAATTAGGTTAAATATTTACATGTATTTGTATATTATAAGCTTGCTATTTGTTCAATCTTTGTATGTAGTTAATCTTTTAATTAAGTTACAAACATCTTATAAGCTATTGTACACTAGCACTAAGTTAACTAAATGTAAAAGTAATCATCCCATGATGGATGCCTGGTTGCAACTAGCAAATTGAAATTATAAAAACTTTATCTACAGTACATATAATTAATATATTTGAATAAAGCAGATTTATTGTTTTTCCTTCAAAATTATGTTCCTATACATACTAACAATATTGAATAAATATAAAGTTAAATAGATAGATATTAGCCATATTGGTGATTTAGCATTTCAATCTGGTGCATGTTTCTCTTAAAAAATGCATGCTGAAAATTGGTGGGGTCTTGAATTTCCAAACAGTTTTGTACATTACTGATAAAGTTTTCTACTGAGTAATGATAGGTTTGCAAAGAAGATGATATTGAAATAGCATTATCAACTGGTCTATCTGACATTATAGTATTATCAGTTGGTCTATCTGACTTTATAGTATCCCACACTGTAGTAACTTTGTTAAGCATATTTAGGCATATTAGGCAAAAGAAACATGGATTCCAGTAATGTTATTGGGTGCATTTTTACTTGTGATAAGGTTGTATGATTGTATTTGTAACAAAACATCAATGGCAAGATGCTTATCAACCATGATTTAGTGGTAAGTGCATAGTCGGTGTAATAACAAATCAATGTGAATTAAAGCTGCTGTTGAATTTCAAAATTCATGTAAACAGAAAACACTAAAATTTTGAGGCTTTAGAATGAAAAAGTTATCCAAGCTTAATCCCAATTCATAAAATTTAGAACCACAGTATTCACTATTATCTAAATCAGTAAGAACAACAACTAATCAAATCTTGTTTACTTTAGCTAAATGATATGCAAGAGATAGCTTATCTATAAGTTTAGTGTTCTTCTGGCTTAATAAAGTTTATAATTAGAATGTTTTCAAGAGAGTATGATTTGGGGTTGTAAAACCAAATTGTCTTTATATGTAATTAGTTTATGTAAGTTAGTAAGACAAAATTCATTATCAAGTATGTACTGTACTATGAAAATAGGACTGGTGGAGATCCTTGCTCATTGAGTGTGGGGAGTAGATCAGAGTGTTAATGGTAGGATGTTTTTCAGCATTGCTTAAGCATTGCATTGTAGAAGAACTAGCAGTGTTGTGATGTATCATGTTTGTTTATCTCTGATTTAGTTTCCAGGGAGATGTGAGACTCAACAATGTAGCATGCTTTCTGAGTAGTGATAAAATAAGGATGAATCATTTCACTGCCAACAACAGAAACTCAAGAATGATGTTGTTCATAGTGTTCTTTAGAGCTTGCTGTAGAATGGTGACTGGATGCAGATAAAAAGGGGGGACATGAGCATGAAGTTTTTACAATTGTGGTAAAACAAGTGGTTGTAACATAGATTCTTCTTGGATATTAGAGAGAAAAGTCCTTTGGGTAGTATGTTCAGTGCCTGAAATTGACCCTCAGTGATTTGGCTATCTGAGCTGTACCATGGATAGGTAATCAATGTTGAATGACCACTCAAACTCACTCTGCTCTCCAAGCTGTACCATAGAGAGGAAGAGGGGTTCAATGCATCAGCATGAGAATATGTTGATTGTGATAGGGTCATTGCTCCCATAATAGAATCATAGTTTCCCCAGGCATCTAACCTGTCTGCCACATGCAAAGGTTGACTCCTATTACAGTATGTGTGCCACACTCTACATCTGCAGTTAGACAGCTGTGCCAGTGGTTCACTATTGCTGCTCAATGTTGTGTAGAATGTTTTCTTAATTCTCTGGCAAGCTATACAAATAATTTAATTTGAGATTGCAATTTTCAGGATTGTTTGTGTTCACAGTGTACACCCTGTGGTGAGGAATAGTCCTTAGTGGTTTTTTGATAGCTTTAGGATATATCAAAGAACTATCAAATTGTGTCTTAGGAACATTGTCTATCTCAGACATGTCAAAGTAAGTGTCATTGTTGTTATATATATAATTTTAAATTCTTTGTTTTTAGTAACAGTTGTATTTTTGATATCTTTAATTGTACATTTTAGGGATTGGAAATTGTAGTTATTATGTTTTAATACTTTAGTAATTGTGTGAGGACCAGACCAGTGCATAGCTAACTTCTGTGTCTCTTTACCATTGGAGGTTTGTATTGGTGTAAAGGAGTACACTTTATCACTGACCTTGTGTGGTTCCCTGTAAAACTGTTTGTTGTAGTTTCTTGTTTGGTGAACTGTGCCTTCCTTTTTAAACATGCAAATTATGTAGAGTCACTCTGGGCCCTCTTTTCTTACTTTATTATTTCAATGGTAATTTTGTAAATTCAAGATTAATTTTGCTCTTGATTCAGTTAATGACATCACCTTGACATAATCAATTTAGATCACTAATTTCTAGTGTAGTATTTTGATATGAGATTTGTTGTAGCCTTAAATTTATGCAAATGTGTTATTTCTCTTTAATTTTGAGAGGGAACTCACAGTTATGGAAAAGTGTAAACAATACAGGTAATATTTCAATCATATTGTATAAAGACTTGAGAAACATGTAGAGAGGATGCAAATAAACTTTATCTCACTCAAATGCATTTGCTTTTTTCTTTACTTACTAACCCCTTTTAGGCATTGTTATGAATATTGTAATAATAATTGCTTAAGTTTCTGCTGACAATTTGGGAGTTACTCCTCTGAGTTTAGGGTGACAACTTGCCTTATTCTGGCAGGCAGCCCAAATTGTGGATGGAATAAGTTAGGTGTATGTCTATGAGTAGGGAATAACAACTTGTAATTGATCATTGCAATTCAAACATGCACACTATAATTCTACACTGTGATGGTAATAAACCATCAGTTAACATGAATGTATGACAACTACATGCTATTATTTATTACTTATTACCTGAGCTGAGAAACAATAACTATTGAGAAATTGTTTTATTATTAACAACTTGAGACACATAAGTTAGCACCTTTGTGAGTTTGGAATTCTCTTCATGGATACTGCTTTGGTGTGATGCCATGCAAGTTGGTTTTCATTGGAAGTGAAATCTTGGTGGATCTTTCCTGTTACTTTGTTATGATGGCAAATTACTGATATCTTTATTGTTCTGTTAGAATGTGGGTTGCTCACTATGATGGTAGCCTTTGCAAACTTCTGTCTAAACCATTGAGTTTCCTAGTACCACTGGAGTAGTCTGAGCTCCCTCATGATTCTACAATTGTTTCATTAATGTCATTTAATTGTTTTAGTAAATCTTTAATGTAATCATTTGCTGCAGTAATGTTATATTTTTGTATAACATACTTAGTAGTGTAGCTGATTTGTGACTAAAAGTTGCTTTAAAAGGTGTAATACCTGTTGTTGCATCCATAGAGCTGTCATAGAAATACTTGATGTAATGCATAATAGATCTCTAATTTTTTCCACCAATGTGTGTTGTCACTACACAAATGAGTTTTATTAATGTTTTGTTTAATCATTCTACAGTGCCATTACTTTGTTGATGATATGGTACAGCATGCTCATGCAGTATATCTAATTGTTTTAATAGTTCCTTGGTTAATGAACTTTTGAATTGTGTACTGTGATTGGTTGTGATAATATACATTGATCCAAAGTGTACTTTCCAACTGTGTAAGAGAGTTGATGCTATTGTTTGTGCTGTTTGATCAATAATGGGGACCATATGTGCATATTTAGTGAGATTGTCAACAATAACAAGAACATATTGGTAGCCATTTGTCATCCTTTGAAAGCTGTTCTATGTTGACATAGACAATCTCATTTGGTGAAGATGATGTAATTTTTTGCAGTTCAGTATGTTGCATTGAAAAGTGAGCATTTTATTTATGACACATGTTTTACATTTATTAATAATGTCATACAAATTTGAGCAAACTCTGAGACAAATAAATTGAGTATTTAGTGTATACTCAGTTTGAATTACTGCAATGTGTCCATGTTCATGAATTTTTTGGGTTACCTTCTTTTTATAATACTCCAGAAGGGTTATTTGGTTATGGTGTTTATCAACAACAAAAGAAGATCATTTGCAGTAAGTTCCCAAGTGTAAGAGATAAAGAATTTGGATAATGTTTTATGCAATTGTAAATTTGTTGTTTGATTTTAGATAATTTGTATCAATTGAATATTGTTGTGTTGATGTTTTATTATTTCTTCTTCAGATATTTCCTATTTTAGTGTAGTATCACAGGGGGGCTCTGACTACTCTAGTGGTACTAGGTAACTCAAGTAATAGGTAGAAGGTTGCAAAGGCTACCATTGTAGAGAGTGACCCACATTCCAACAGAAAACAGAACATTGCTATTTCACCAGTTCAATAAAGAAAACAGAAAAATAGTTCACCAAGAATTATCCCCCAACAGTGACCAACTCCCATGGTGTCATGCCAAAGCAGGATCCACAAATAGATCCAAGCTCACCAAGGCACTAATTGTGTGTCTCTAGTTGTTAATTTCTAGCTCAATTAAAACAGATCTCAGTTGTTCTTATTTCCTCAGCCTATGTAAATAAATAATAAATATCACATGTAATAGCCATGCATTTGCATTCACCAGCTGCATATTATCATTAGAGTGTAATTTATTAAGTGCAATGTATGAATAGAAATGATTGAATAAAGTTGTTATTTCCCTATACTTAATCATAGCTGTAACTTAATGTGGTACCAGGATTTGGGCTGCCAACTGGAAGAGAGCATGTTGTTGCCCTAAACACAGTGGAGTAACTACCAAATCCAGAACTTAAGCAATAATTATTACACAACAATCTATTGAAGAATCTAAAAGGGTTAGCTTAATAAATAAATCAAAAAAGATCAAACACACTTGAAGTGAAACTAATTATATTGTGCAATCACTACAGGTCTCTCAAGTATTTATAGCAAATCAAGTATGATTACCTGTTTAGGATTTACAAATTTTACATTCAAGTTCCCTTGCAAAATAATAGAGCAATAACATGTTGATCTAAAATGAGGGGACAGATAATTATAATTTTGTATAACTGCACTTTAAAAATTAAAAAGGAACCCAAAGTGACTATACATTAGATTAGTATCTAATATAGGGTGATCTTGTCTATCTGTGTTGATGACTGGCAGGTTGTCACATGCAGATTTAAAAATAAATGAGAAAGTTACATTATTATAAGTTTGTTTTGTATTATCATGATGGTATTGTGGAAGGGCTGTCATTAAGTCAGCATTTGTATGTTGTTTCCCTTTACAATGTACTATTGTGAAATTGAAATTTGTTAGATATTCTATCCATCATGCTATAATGTTAGAGCAATCTCTGGAAAACATTTTTTACCAACTAAGACTGGAGTTATCAGTACAGACTGTGAAGTGGGATTGACTATATTTTTTAAAAGTTTGAAAATGTTAATGGTCTTAATGGAAATATTAGGAATGAAGGCTTGGTAATAGTTGAAGAACCCAAGTATGTGTTGAACATTCATTTTTTTGTTAAGAGGCATAATTTTGTCAATTATGTGACAGGTGTCTTCTTTAAGGCTAATTTTATTGTGTTCTAGGAAATTTACCAATGTTTGTAATATCTTACACTTTTGACAATTGATTTTTAAACCAGATTGTTGTAATAAATTAAGTATGTTATGTAATTTATTAATGTGTTCTTGAATTGTTTTTGATGCAACTAATATATCATCTATGTAAGCAGCAATGCCTTCTTCTAAATTATTATTACCATTTTGCAGTATTTTAGTGACATATTGTTAAAAAGTTGCAGGGACTTTGCAAAGCCTGAAGGCTATGTAATGCCATTTGAATAACCTGTAAGGATTATTGAAAGCATGTTGATTAGTGTTGCTTTAAAATTAAGGTTAGTTGTTCAATTTTTTCAGAAGACAAATGCTGTTAATTACTGGAACTGAAGTTGAGTTATTGTCAGTGTCTGACATTTCTAAGGATAATATTGGTTTAATTTCTGTTTCTACAACTGTGACAATAGGAGATGCAAATATTTTAGTATTGGATAGTGATATAGTAATTAAATTTCAACTTTTTTTAAAATGGCAGTAGAAACTTTTTTGTCACAGCTTTTTAATATGGATTCTAAAATCACAACTTTTTTGGAATTTAAACCCTGTTAATTGTCAGTGACAATATTGGAGTGAATAGGTTGTTTTGATTCTAAAGTAATGAAACAGCAGCTAAATAGTTCAATCCTAATGGTTTTAACAGGATACAGTGTTATTGTTTGGTTGCTGATTGTTGCAAATGTGGTGTAATGTATTTATTTTTAGGAGTACCTGTTAACATTTTGTCTTGGAAGTTTATAATACAATGGTATTTTTCCCAAAAGTCTTTACTAAGTATCAGTTCAAAAGGCAAAGTGTGGTTGGTTGTATCAACAATAAGAATGTCATGAAAAAAATTATCATTGGCAATAGTGAATTCCAAAGCATTGATTATCCCTTTTGTGTTGAGATAATCAGCTGATGCATTTATTTGACAACAATTATGTGATTTAAGTTGATCATTTTTAATGCCAATTTGGTTTGCACATGTGTCTGCAATTATAGATACTGAGGCACCAGTGTCTACTGTTGCTTGGATGATGATCTCATTTACTGTCAATGGTATGGTGTTCTTATTTAATGAGGTTGTCACAAGGACTGTTCCTGCATGGCTGGGAGTTGCCACTCATAGAAGTTTAAATCCTTTTGGATTTAGAATTCAATTCATAAATGCCACTGTCATCTATCTATTAGCAACCTTCATCAATAAAAAGGTGAATTGTTTTGTGCAATTAGGACTGTTGTGTCCTTTTTGTCTGCATTTCCTACAATATACTTTGTTTAGGTTAATGATTTTAGAGTTTTTTTGATGAATAGTGGTTGAGATTCAATTTTAGTTTCAACTGTTGTTGATGGATTTTTTGACAAATATTTGGTGTTCTTAGCATTGAAATTTGAAAAGCTTCTTCCTAATTTAATTTGGTTTGAAAATCTTGGGATAATAATTGATTTGGAACTTTGCTTCAATGGCTTTTTTTGATAAACATGGAAAGCTTATCTTCAGGACTGCATTTCTGTTCAAACCAGCACAAGATTAATATTGGCATCCTGTAACTGATATGTGTGAAACCATTGTGTGATGAATACTCAGATGAAGTTTGGCAAAGTCTCTATTGATATTAAACCTGTTGAATATATTCTTCTATGTCATCATTCTTTTTTTAAATGGTGATATTTAGAAGTATTTTGTATTGATTAAAAGCTGTAGGGGCATGGAAGTTATCATCAAAATTTTTGATCAATAATTCATAATTTGATTTTATGGCCCTATCAAGTCTTAAGTAGTAGTTTTATGCTTTTCCTGTTAGAAAACTTGGGAATTGCATGTGCACATATTCCTGACCAGCACATTGGACAATCAGATTTTGCACATATGAAAAGAACCACTCTTCAAATGTAGGAGAATTTCCATCAGCATTACCTGAGAAGCATCTCAGTTGCATTCTTATTTTTAAATTTTCATCAACTGCTAAATGTGACAAGTTAGACTAAAAAGATTTTTTATTCAATGTAGGGCTTTCAATAGCCTCTAATTTACTTTTGATTAAGTCTTATTTTTCATTTAAATGTGATATTAGTGGATTGTTTAATGATTGTTGAGGGAACTGAGCCCTTGGTGGTGAATTATTGGCAATGGTAAAAGGTGTTGAGTGTGAAAAATGATTATTTACAATGGTAGGGGATTTGTGTATGTGATGTCCTGTATTTTTATTAATTGTATCAGGTTTCTTAGTAATCTCAGAAATTTTTAGAACTTCTAATTTATCCCTTCAGGTCTGTAAATTAGATAAATGGACTTTAGTGTTCTGTACTTCTCAGTGTAATGCAATATTTTCTGCTTCTTGTGGTATAAGCTGCCCTGTAACTTGAACATTCTGCATGTTACATTCTTTCCTTTAATTAATCAATTTTGAATTTGACTGAAGTAATTTAATTTGTTTTTGAAGATCTTCATTTTTATGTTCATGTGTCTGATATTGTAGGAAAAATTGATGGTTTTTGATATTGAGCTCATTACAATTTAATATTAATGCATCCTCTTTTTATTTAAATTTAGTATCTCATTTCAAGGCAATTGGTTCTCCTCATCAATCTGATCAAAGTGCTTACAATTTTTGATCTGCATCAAATCAATCTTTTTTTTAACTAAGCTACCTAATTTTCCAAAAAAGTGATTTTTGTGGGGAGCTTCTCTTTAGAACAAGCATCTTGTGATCTGGGTAGGGTTTGGCTTGATTTTTTGGGAGATGTTTTTTATTTCTGACTTCATGTGTTTGACATTATAATTCTTTGAAATTAAAGGAGCTTTGATTAGTTCCACTTAACTGATGTAATTAAAACTAGGTTCTGTAGGTTAGGTTCTGCAATTGTAAAAATAATTTTTCTGACTTCTTGATGGCACTGAAAGTGATAATCTCAACTGCAGTCCAAGTGTGGTAAGGTTCCATTTATTCTTTGTAGGGTTCAACATCATCTTGGTGGTTATATTAGAGCTTCCATTGACAGTGGTTGTTTAATTATTAAACAATACATGTACTCAGAGTACTGTGGTGGTCACCATTTGGCATTGGTATGAAATCAGTGAGCAATCCTAATAACCTATCCATTGAGGGTTTTGAGTCAATATAGAGTCACCCAGGGCCCTATTTTTCCTTTTAATTATTTGGCACTCTAAAAATAGTGTTACAACTTTTTGATGTCCTGTTTTGATGATTTGGTGCTATCAATTTATATCAAATTCTTTTAATTCAATTTGTTTGTATTTTTGAGTGCAGTTATTTAATAGAATTATTATTTGTCCCCTCAGTTAATATTACATGTGATTGCTCATTTTAACTTTGCAAGGGAAATTGTTATTAAACTGTAAACAGTAACCAGGTACAAATTTACAGAATTTTGTAATAAATATCTGAGGGAACTGTGGTGAAGAGCACAATAAATTTGTCTTCCTCCAACTGCATTTGATCTTTTCTCACTTTTATTATCTAGTAACCCCTTTTAGATTTGTCATCAAGGATTTGGTTATGATAATCATTGCTTAAGAGCAGGCAACAATTCAGGAGGAAACTGCACTGGGTCTGGGGCAACAAATAGCTCCTTAACAGTGACAGCCTGATTTGTGGTCACTTTAGGTTATGGTTAGGCATAGGGAATAAAAACTTTTTATTTGATTGATTTGTACATGCACATTATATTAACACACTGCAAATATACTATGCCATTGGTGAATGTAAATGCACAGCAATTATGTGCATTTTGTTTATTATTTATTTACATCAGCTGAGATAACAGAACTCTGAGATAAATTGTTTATTGAGCTAGAAATTATTACTTGGGACACACAATTAGCACCTTGCCAAGTAAGGATGGCTTCATGGATATGGCCTTGGCGTGATGCTGTGTGAATTGGTCACTGCTGGAAGTCTGTTCTCTATGGAATTTCTGTTTTTCTTCAGTAAATGAGTGAACCTCCAATGCTTTGTTCTTTTGTTGGATTGTGGGACACTCTCTACAATGGTAAACTTTGCAACCTTCAATCTTAATTCTTGAGTTTCCCAGTACCACTAGAGTAGCCAGAGCTCCTCTGCAATTCTACATGGTGACTCTGACGTGATGTTGGACAAATTAGGGTGTCAGTTGAACTCTCTACTCTATTCTGTTGAAGTTACCAAGGTGGTCATCTGATTTTGCCTGGTGATTGTAACATAGTGCAGAGCTGTTACTTTTTTTTTATTGTATTTGGTTTTGTTCTTTCTCTTTGGTGTGAGCCAGCTGGGATAGTTGTTTCCCCTGGCTGTGAATCAACTTCACTACCAATTGATGCATAATTTGCCTCTTATGNCTTAAGAGCAGGCAACAATTCAGGAGGAAACTGCACTGGGTCTGGGGCAACAAATAGCTCCTTAACAGTGACAGCCTGATTTGTGGTCACTTTAGGTTATGGTTAGGCATAGGGAATAAAAACTTTTTATTTGATTGATTTGTACATGCACATTATATTAACACACTGCAAATATACTATGCCATTGGTGAATGTAAATGCACAGCAATTATGTGCATTTTGTTTATTATTTATTTACATCAGCTGAGATAACAGAACTCTGAGATAAATTGTTTATTGAGCTAGAAATTATTACTTGGGACACACAATTAGCACCTTGCCAAGTAAGGATGGCTTCATGGATATGGCCTTGGCGTGATGCTGTGTGAATTGGTCACTGCTGGAAGTCTGTTCTCTATGGAATTTCTGTTTTTCTTCAGTAAATGAGTGAACCTCCAATGCTTTGTTCTTTTGTTGGATTGTGGGACACTCTCTACAATGGTAAACTTTGCAACCTTCAATCTTAATTCTTGAGTTTCCCAGTACCACTAGAGTAGCCAGAGCTCCTCTGCAATTCTACATGGTGACTCTGACGTGATGTTGGACAAATTAGGGTGTCAGTTGAACTCTCTACTCTATTCTGTTGAAGTTACCAAGGTGGTCATCTGATTTTGCCTGGTGATTGTAACATAGTGCAGAGCTGTTACTTTTTTTTTATTGTATTTGGTTTTGTTCTTTCTCTTTGGTGTGAGCCAGCTGGGATAGTTGTTTCCCCTGGCTGTGAATCAACTTCACTACCAATTGATGCATAATTTGCCTCTTATGTTATTTTTACACTGCAGTTCTGTACTCTGAAGCTGTCACCAAGCTTTGAGGTTATTTTTAATCATTTTGGTAATTACTTTGTTGTTGTCTTGTTCTTCTAGAATTTGGATTTATTACCATAACCTACACTGTGCTGTTTACCATTACTAGTTTTTTTTCTCCATACCCAGTTGGAGTTTTCCTCTCACAATTGTTGGAATTGTTCTTCTATACTTTTTTCTATAGTTTTGATGGATTTTTCTAGTGTCTTGTAATGGGACTCCCACTCAGGATTTCTCCTGTGTGAGCACTGGCAACCCAAGCATTGCCCCTCACACTGTTGGATTTAATTCATTGCTTGATTTATCTTCCCCTACTTGTGTTAACCAGTCACTGTCTGCAACTTTTCATACTTTGTCTTTGGATCCCTTTCAAAGTTGCCACCAGTCACTGCCTTCTCCAGAGCCTCAACCCTCTGAGGTTGAACAACTCTGAACAGCTCAAGCTGAGCAAACCAATTGACGTCTCATTTGTGAAGAACATCTTGACTTATTGCAAACTGAGATGAAGCAGCAAGCTGCTGAAGCTTGGCAGTGAGAGAAGAGAAGCACCTGCAGGATGCCATCACCACTCTGACTATTCAAATTGATAGTTTAACAAATCTGTAGTCTGCATTCCCATTGCCACAGAGCACTCCTTATTCTGCACCCTGCTCACCCAGACATGCTGAATGTGTAAATCACAATGTCTTAAAAGAAGCTTTGGATGCTTTCTCTGAATGTCTTTCAGAGCAAGTTTCACAAAAGATTAAGGCACATCTCCTAAGAGACCCTGTTGTAACTAACACTACCCCATTGATGCCACAATTTGTTACTCAAGTCACTTCTTTCACAACTGGAGGTCCCACCTTTACATACTCTGCCATCACTCATGTTTCTACATTGGCCACCATTCCCACCCCAGTTCCATATGTGCTGAGTGTGACTGTTTTGCCTCTCACACCTGTCAACACTCATGTTACTCACACAGTTCCAGTTCTAACTTCGCCTCCACTACCAAGTGGTTATGCTGTATCTGCAACCTCCAGTGGGCTATGCTTTACTAAGTCTATCTGGCCCACAAACACTGTTGAAAATGAAACTGCAATCTATTCAATCACCATTCTATGTTGCCTAAGTTCACTGAAAAGATTAATGAAATCTTACAGTCTTTTGAAGAGTGGTTCTTCCTCTTTGAGTTGACAATGAGGCAGTATAAAGCCACTCAGGAGGCTGCTGTTGCACAATTCCCCACTTACTTACAAAGTCTCACATATAACCAATATATGATGCTCAATCAAGACATCAAGACTAATTACCAAATTCTAATCAGCTATTTTGAGGACCACTACAAGGCATCTCACATTTAACATCAATATCTTATCAAGAAGGGCAACAATGTCTGTACATACATCACACAGGTGGAAAGGTTGTTTTGCTTAAGCAAGCTTACTCCTGAATATTCAAAACATGATTTGTTCTCATATATTTGTCAGGGCTTTCCACCCAATATTCATAGCCACCTTGAAATCAAGTGTGATCCTAAGCACAATCTCAAACTGATAATTTGTAAAGCTATTAGCATTGTGTACATGCTTCACAATACCACTTGTATGGACAAGGATGCTGGAGATCTTAAAGCAGGTTCTTCATCTCTGAAACCCCCTGCTTCCTCAAGCACTGTTGCTCCAAAAGTGAAAATAGAGCTTGCACAAACTCATTGTTTCCACTGTGGTCAGAAAGGTCACACAAAGTCTCAATGCCATGCTGTAATTCATTTAGTTGCAGATGGTGAGGGCTTTGTCATTGATGAGCCTGGGTTTGAAGAGTATGCTTCTGAATCACCCATTAGTTCAGTTGATTCATCAAACTAGTTGGAGGGCCACCTCCTATAAACCATGTGCAAGATGTCCTGGTCATTACCTCATTGTTGTATACTAACATCATCCCTGTGGATATAAATGGATTTTTGGTTAACGTCACTATTGATACTGGAGCCTCTGCCTCCATTATTAGCAACACTTGTTGTTCTAAATTATGTTTATTGAGGGATGAAATATTTCTGTCAACTGCACACCTGTTAGATGCTTCTGGGAATTCAATCTCTCTGAAAGGTCACATACCAAATCTGGAACTCTGCATTTGCCAAGAACTGTTCTCAGTAGATCTAATCATTATCAACACTTGTGACCAGCCACTGACATATGACATAATCCTGGGCAATGACTTTCTTGAACAGAATTCCTGTCATTGACTACAGAAGCAATGCAATCTCTATCTGCAAAAGCAAAAACAGGCAGGAGCTCACCACCATTCCTGAACAAGATGTTTTGTTGAAATTTCTTGAGCCAGTACTTGTTGAGCCTTAACACTGGCAGTGAATTGCAGTTCCCACCAACTCCCATATGTAGGTGATGTCATGGTTTCTGGGTATAAAGGGAAGCACTTTGCTACATTTCAAAAGGAAAAACTTACATTACTGTGTTAAATAGTTCTGCTTCATTGGTCAAGATAGACCCTGCTAAGTTGATAATTGTCACAACTCCAGTTTGCTTGGAATTGAAGGCTGCTGCTTGTCTACCCATCCTAATGCTTATACATGACTTAGTGGAGCCAAGTAACACTGTACAGATTCCTTCTGTCAGTGAGAGGACACACCCTCATCTCAGTCCTCAGGAACATGAGTCACTTTTTCATTTGCTCTGACAACACTATGACATGTTTAATTATGGCTTGATCAGCATTGGTCAAGCCTTTAGTGAACAGCATGAAATTGTAACTAAGCACAATCCCCCTATTTGCCTACAAGTCAGGAGAGTGCCAGAAAACCTCTGAGAAGAATATGAGAAAATCCTCAGTGATCTTATAGAGAGTAGAATAATTCAGGGTAGTAATAGTCCTTATGCAGCACCCACTGTTTTCATTAGGCAGGGCAACAAGTACTGCCTCTGTGTGGATTTTTGGAAGCTCAACAATGTTATGGTAAAGGATGCATTTCCACTTCCCCACATTGAAGATCTTTTATATGACGCCAGTTGATACAAGCTGTTCACTTGCCTTGATTCATGTAAGGCATATTGGCAGGTGCCCATGAAGGCCAAAGACATTTTAAAGACTGCCCTCATCACTGTTTATGATGTCTTTGAGTGGAAGTACATGGCTTTTGGGCTCTGTAATGCCCCAGTGACTTTTCAGCACTACATTACCTATGTGCTCAGAAATGGCGCCAATGTGTTAGAATCAGGCATCATCTCCTATATGGATGACATTCTTGTTGCTGGGAACACCTTTCCTGACCATCTGGAAAGGTTTGGAAGAACTCTCAGTATCTTATATGAATCCAGCCTCCATGTTAATGGGAACAAATGCTCTCTTTCATGGCCTCATGTCACCTTCCTTGGAAGAGTTATCAAACTGGGTCATATTTCTATCAAAAACAATGCTAAGGATCACTTGGAAAAGATTGAAGCTCTGTGATCTCATAAAGATGTCCAATGCCTTATGGTTTTCTTAAATTATTATGGTGCCTTCATTTTAGAACTGGCAAATAAGACCAAGCATATTTCTAATCTCTATGGCACAGTGTGGAGTTCAAGTGGACATGGGCAGAGGAAGGGGAGCTTGACACCATCAAGCTAGAGCTAAGGAAAATTCCCAGTCTAAATACACTGGACTATTCAAAAGGGTTTATCATTGACTGTGATGTCAGCTCAGTCACAATTAGTGGAGTCCTTAGCCAGATCATAAATGGGATCAAAACCTGATCCAGTATTTTAGTCAGAAACTCAGAAATGCTGAGCAGATTTAAGGCACCACAAAGTCTGAGATGCTAGTGTTGGTAGAGAGTCTGAAGAAGTTTGGTTTCTTCATCCTCAGCCATCACTTTGCTGTGCAAACCAACAATTTCATGCTAGCATGGTTAAAGAAATTCTCCAGGGACAAGTCCAACATCATCACCTGGTGGATCAAATATTTGCATGACTTTACTTTTACAATACAGCACCATCTGGGGAGACTTCACAGCAATGTGGATTATTGGACCACTCTCCCCAATTAAGAGCATGATCTTTGAAAGCTACCAGGAGAGAAGATTCCTTTCAGATTTATTCCACTCAGCAAATACAAGTGCCTTCCTGAGATCAGTGCAGACTGCCATGGAAATGCTATTCTTCTGATCCTCATGAAGGAAGAAATTACTGAAGAGGAGGTTCAACAACACCAGCAGCAAGACAAGGTGCTAAGTGAAATCATAGCAAACTTAAAGAATGCTAATTTCATCCTCAGTCCTGTTGCCAACAGATACTTTCAGCAATACAATTGGAAGCAAACAGATGTGGGCCTGCCTTATGCTTGAAGTTGGAACAGTTAGTTAGCTGTCCCTGAGTATTTCCAAAGGGATTTGGTGTGAAAGATTCATGAAAAGGGCCATTTAGCCATTATTCAAATGGAGCATACATTTAATGTAAGGTACATGACAATCAGCATCAGAGCCACTGTACAGGATGTCATTGATAAATGTATTACTTGTTTATTACAAGGGACTGGACACTTTCCAGAGCAGCAAGATAAGCTGCATAGCCAAGCCACAGAGCACACCAATGAAGTTGTGCACTATGACATTGAGAACCTCTCCTGCAATGATGACAGGTACCAGTACCTTCTTGTACTTATTGATCACTTTACCATGTATGCCCAACTCATCCCCCTTAACAGCACCACTGCCAAGGTTATTGGAGAAATAGTAGCAAAGGAATGGATCCTTAAGCTTGGGCCCATGGAGCACCTAATTTCTGACTGTGGTCCCCAGTTTGATAACCATTTTATGGAGACTCTAATGAAAGAACTTGAAATACTCCAAGAGTTCACCACTGTGTATCACCCACAGTTGAACAGAGTTGTGGAAAGGCTTAACCATATGTTCATCAAACTAATTTGAGTCACTCTTGCCTGAGTGGTGGGCCAAAACTGGAAACATGTCATCAAAGCAGTGGAATACTTCTACAATACTGCAGTCAATTCCACAACAGAGGTTAGAACTTTAAGGGCAATGTTAGGTTGTGAAGCAAGCACCCCTCTCTCTGTTATGTTTCCTGATTACAATGAACCTACTTTGGAAAATTTTGTGAACCATATGTTGCACAAGTTCCAAGAAGAGCACTTGACTATCTGTAGAAATATTAATCAATCTGTCATTCACCAACAATGGAACTTTAATCATAAATTGTATGGCAAGCCTCATAAGCTTGGCAACAAAGTCTTCACCTATTTCCCTTGCCAAGTCACTGATGCTAATCAAGTACAGAAGCTTGCTACTAACTAGCAAGGCCCATTCACTATAAGAAAAGTGTTAGATCATCATAAGTATTTATTAAGTAATGGAAGAGTCACCCATTTTCAACAACTCAAGAGAATTGTTAAAGACATTAGTAATGTCATCATCAACCCTAACAGTGAATTTTCACTTGTTGACAATGGAGTAAACAAACTTGAGACTTATAATAACCTCACTGAATGTGAGGAAGACAACCTCACTGAGGTTGAGTATTATAGTAACCTTGGTAATAGTAGCAACATTACTGCTACTTGTATTTTGCCTAGACATAGAGTTAGAGATCAAGAATATTTAGATCATTTAAATACCCAAGATTGGGAACTCAATTTAACCTCTATGTTTAGTAACCAAGTCAAATAGATGAAGCATACCAAAAATCAACCACCCATGAGAAGATGTGTGCAACAACAACCAAACCCATGAGATGAATCAAGGAGATGAGAAGTATCCCCATACTGAGTAGATGAGGGCACATCACTGAAGCAAGGGAGACAAGCAGCTGAGGACTCAGAAAGCAGACAGTGCCACTACTTGGGGAGACAACACTCTCCTTGGGAGCATGACTCCTGCTACTACTTGGTGAGACAACACTCTCCTTGGAAGTGGACCTTGGATGACTAAGCAGGGAGAAAACACTGCCTGTGGAAACCTAAGGAGTCTAGTCAAGTAAGAGTGCCTTTTGCTAATATTAGAGTAATTAATTCCCACCCATCCCAAAGTGACTTGAGAACCCCCTCTAGTTCCTGTCCTTCATCACATGCTTCTACAAGTATATGATCCAAGAAGACCAAAGAATGACAGAAGAAAATGTCTAAAGTAGGAGATGAGATACTCCACCCATACTTTATCACAACCCCTAAGGCCATTAGTTTTGTGTGTGACAATTTGTCAGAGGAAACTAAAAATAAGCTGAGGTGGACATACAACACTAAATTGCTAACCTGTTCAGTCAACATCATCCTGTTTGTCATCAATGCCAAGAGTAGGCCCCAAATAAACAGTATTATTTGCTATGATTCCAAGATGCATGGTGGACTTAGGAGACCATACTGGAGGAGTACAGTGCACACTATGTTTGATGAGGACTTGTGCCAGCTCCTTAACAGCAAAAAATCTATACAAAAGTTTGAATGTATTAATGTTGATTCTGAGAATTCTTCTTATTGAGCAGAGTAGAGCATATCCCAGAAAAAAGGCAGGACTCAAGTAGCAGACAGCACCACTACTCAGGGCAACAAATAGCCCCCTGGGAGCATGATTTCCACAACTACTTGGGGTGACAAATAGCCCCTCAGGAGCAGACCTCAGATGACTACTTGGGGTGACAAGTAGCCCCTCAGGAATCTGAGGAGCCATGTAAGTACAGAGTGCCTTTTGCTAAAATATGTGCTAACATCCAACCATCCCATAGTGACTCCAAAACCCCTTCTAGCTCCAGTTTGTCATCACATGCATCTACTAGTGTTAGATCCAAGAAGAACAAAGAACACCAGAGAAAGACTTCCAAGGTATGAGATGAGATACTGCATTCTTACTTTATTGCTACCCCTAAGGCAGGCAGCTTTGTGCATGATAATCTATCCAAAGAGATGAGGAATAAGTTACAGTGGACCTTCAACACTAAGTCACTCAGCATTTCTGTAGATCTAATCCCATTCATTATTGATGCTGAGCATAGGCCTAAGATCAATAGCATTATTTGCTATGACTCAAAAATGCAGGGTGGGCTCAAGAGGCCCTATTGGTGCAGTATGGTCCACACCATGTTTGATGAGGACTTTAATCTTACTCATCTGTGCCAGTTTTTGAATAGCAAGAAAGAAATTAAGAAATTTGAATGTGTAAATATAGATTTTGAAAATTTACTAGTCATTTATTTTGTTCTGTGTTGCTGAAGTAAATCACCTGAAGATAATGGAGAAAATTGAGATTGCCTACAGGTTGGCAAAAATTGAAAACATCTGGTTAGCAATCTTCCTAAAAGAAGAGTATCAGAACAATATCCCTGAACCCATCAAGAACCTTGATTTCAGGATGGAAAACTTCACTGTTCTGTATAGCAGCTCATACCACTCCACTAGCATGTACCAGTCCTGTATTTTCTCAATCACAAAGCTTATTTACACAGCCTTGCTTCTTTGTAAAAAGATCCCCACACACAGCCTTGCAGTCAATACCAGGCTCATCCTAGATGTAGCAATTCATGTGCAAAAGCTGGAGTTGATTAACATTAACTTGCCAGGCATTTATTTAGTCACAGACATGCACATCAGCTTTGTATTCTCACAGAGCTCTACCATGCTGACATAAATTGATGAGATCTGGACAAACCTCAAAGCAGATAAGAACCCTGAGTCCATCTGGCCCACTATAACCATCCACAGCCCAACATCTCCTTACTCTTGATCCATCAAGTGCCTTTTGATGGAGTTGCACATTTCATATACATCTCAGGACCAGCAAAATTATGCTGAAAAGCTTTTCTCAGAAAAATTCACACTGCCTATTCATTTATGTGGAGCAGTATGGGTCTTAGTGATTTTCCTTACACAAGATCTTCACTTACAGCTACCTCTAGATCATAGCATAAGAGAAATGTTAGCTAAAAAGTGTATGCATAAGATTGCAGTATGTCTGGCCACATGGAAAATAAAAAACTGGCTCCTACACACATGCACCCTATCATCATCACCAGGGAAAGCAAAAAAGGCAATCAAATGTTTTGAAAAATACTATGCCAGTCTCATTGGAGCAAGCATTCCACTTGGCCACCTTTCACCTCAGATGATAGTTAGCCATCTTGGCATTGTGTTAGCTGATTTGAACATTTTCTCTGATACACTAAAAAAGTATATATGGGGAGCAACTGCAGAGACCAAGTTTCCTTCCTTAGAGTCAGAGTATGCACTGCTTTGTACTAACCATCAAATTTGCCAAGAACCTGGCTCCACACAGCAATTTTTGGAACTGGTGAACCATTATGATATTCATACAAAGACAGAGATTCTATTCAACTTGGAAAAGTTTAATTATCCTGAGAGCAGTTATAACAAGATTTCTGAGACAAGAAGACAAGCTTTGAAAGATGGTGAGATTATTCCCATCACTGTTATTGAAATGACTATGTGATCCCTGGAACAGTTCTACCATGAAGAAGAGCTCTTATCATCTTCTGCTATTGAGGTGTCCCTGGTACTAAAGCCCTAATCAAGGCTGTTAATTTGCAAAAATTCTCAGGCACTACCAGCACTCCCATGCATATGCCCACATGGTCAATTACTGAGGATGAATGTATATTAACCATCAAACACCACCTGGATGAGTTCCCTGACAAGCTCTCTATTGCTAACTGTGTTATCAAGAGCAACCATGATAATGACATGCTAGGCCTCATAAAATGGTGGCTCACAGAAATGTTTACTAAGTAAGAGTTTCCCCTCCTACATTTGCCAAGGCAACAAATAACCCTGACATAGAGTGTACCACATCTTGACTAAAGATTTCCAAAGCCCAGACCAATAAGCCTGCAAACATGGACTTAGAACTACATTTTGGGATATGATCAAAGATGTGAACATTAATTATCCTGTTACTATCAGAACAGCCACATTAAGGAAGAAGGTCAAGTTTGACCAGGTTGAGACAAATGTGGAGAAGAACAACTTGCTATGCATACCTCCACCATGCATCATGACTCCATTGATCCTCCCATCTTGGTGAGTAAAAAAGAGGCGTAAAAAGGTCTCCACACACCTCTCTAATAAGATTAACTATGTATCAACAGCTGTGGAAGTCACAAAAGCCATGCAAACCCCAGAGTACAAGGAAACCAGAGATACTCTTCTTGAGGGCAGTAATCCCAAACACATCTTTATAGATGGAAAATTGACAATCAAGGACATCTTCCAAAAAGGACAGCCAATATCAACTCAGTTGCAGAAGATCCACAACAAGATTGCAACACTAGATCCTTGAGTCCTCATATTATTCCAGGCATCAGGAGACCTTATGTGGATTAACAACATTGAAATCCTGACAAGATATTATGACGTCATGAAAAGGATCAAAATAATTACAATGATCTGAGCTGAAGTTACTGATCCAGAGGAGATGACTCTCCAACAGGTTAACAAATACTGCTCACTCATATGGGGTTACTTAGAGAAGTGTTCACATACTTCTACCTGAACACCAGGATTAGTACAGAAGATGCCCACATTTCAGATACCAACCTGATAATGACTTTGATGGTTGCCTTATAAGGTCTGCAGCTCTATGAGCATTTTTACAATATGTTTACAAGAAGATTGAACAACCTATGTCATAACTGTCCTATTAGCTCCCAATTACCAGAGATAGAATTCTTTCACCTAAGGAATGAGGCTGTAACTCAGAGAGAGACTTTGATGCAAATTACCCAACAACCCAGATATGCCAAAGTATCATCTTGAGATGACATCCTAGCTATTGAGATGGTGGAGGAAACCCAGAAACTCTTGTCAGGTCCTATGGTCCAACTCCTACCACAAACTTAACTGTGCAATGGGGGGTGTGTAGAGTCACTCAGGGCCCTATTTTTCCTTTTAATTATTTGGCACTCTGAAAATAGTGTTATGTCTTTTTAATGTCCTGATTGGATGATTTGGTGCTATCAATTTATATCAATTTCTTTTAATTCAATTTGTTTGTATTTTCAAGTGCAGTTATTTGATAGAATTATTATTTGTCTCTTCAGTTAATATTACATGTGATTGCTCATTTTAACTTTGCAAGGGAAATTGTTATTAAACTGTAAACAGTAACCAGCTACTAATTTACAAAATTTTGTAATGTAATAAATATCTGAGGGAACTGTAGTGAAAAGCAAAATAAATTTGTCTTCCTCCAACTGTGTTAATTTTTTCTCACTTTTATTATCTAGTAGCCCCTTTTAGATTTGTCATCAAGGAATTGGTTATGATAATCATTGCTTAAGAGCAGGCAACAATTCAGGAGGAAACTGCACTGGGTCTGGGGCAACAAATAGCTCCTTAACAGTGACAGCCTGATTTGTGGTCACTTTAGGTTATGGTTAGGCATAGGGAATAAAAACTTTTTATTTGATTGATTTGTACATGCACATAATATTAACACAATGCAAATATACTATGCCATTGGCAAATGTGAATACACATCAATTATGTGCCCTTTGTTTATTATTTATTTACATGAGCTGAGATAACAGAACTCTGAGATAAATTGTTTATTGAGCTAGAAATTAATACTTGACTCACACAATTAGCACCTTGGGGAGGAAGGATGGCTTCATGGATATGGCTTCAGCATGATGCTGTGTGAATTGGTCACTGCTGGAAGTCTGTTCTCTATGGAATTTCTGGTTTTCTTCAGTAAATCAGTGAACCTCCAATGCTTCATTCTTTTGTTGGAATGTGGGTCACTCTCTACAATGGCAAACTCTTGAGTTTCCCAGTACTGCTAGAGTAGCCAGAGCTCCTCTGCAATTCTACATCAAAGCATGAATTTACCAGTGCTACAAATTAATAACTAACTCCTGTTATAATAACTTGACAAAATGACAAACAGAGCTATATTTTTAGTTTTACATTTCTGCTAAATAGTGTGTGTCCATATTTTTCTATGGTATGATTTTGTTTATAATACCAGGTTTATTTCATATAAATATGTGTGATTTGTATATTTATATTTTCTTCAGTAAATTCATTTTTTATTTCTTAATTTGACTTTATATTTTATTTAAAATTATGTGTTTCTAAATTTGTCTGCATAGTTAAAGGGCACCCAGATGTGGTACAGCTTGACAGGGATATCATTTTAGCTTTGGTTAGGTGTATGGTTAGGGTTTTTGTTGTACTGATTTCATGAAATTGCATGAGATTAGTTGCACTGTGTTTAGGTTTCTTAACAATTAGCATGTAGGTTTCACTCACTGCACCCAAGAGTTAGGGCTTCTTTCTTAATGTTATCTGTATCATGTTGGCCAAGTGTAGCCATTCTTATCTAATATGATCTCATGTTTGCTTTTAACTTTTATTAAGTTAGGTTATTATAAGTGTCCCCTTCCACTCAGACTGATGAAAGGAAAATGAAGGTTACTTTTGGAGACAACAATTCTGTAAAATTTAGTTCACACACCTAACCAGAGTTGATATTTATTTATACTAAATCTTGCTTTATTTAAAATTAAATAAAAAGTGAGTTAAAATTTATTTAGAAATTTTCTAACACCTTGATTTTCATAGATATGTTTGTGACTATCTTAAATGAGTATATTTTAGTTTATATGGATGCTTAGGATGTGCAAAAGTATGCATTATAAAATGTAAATATTCACAATAATATGACTTGTGAAAAGAGCAAACATTATTATGTTAAAAGAATTCCAACAGTTTTCTGGCAAAAAATCTGAAAATTTGGATGTGACCCCATGGAATTATTTCACTAGAAAATATCAGCTTGTCTTTTAGAGAGAAAGCTCAACAAGCAATTTGGTCATTAAAGTTCAAATTTATCCAGGATGTATTTTGAAATTGGTTTTCACTATGTTCAAATTTTCAGAATACATTTGATAATATCCCTCACAAATTAAGGTTATCAATTCTTCATAATTACATTATTGGATTTTATCTATTCTTGATTTCAACATTGGTAATATAAACAAATAATCAATTTGTAACTTGACAAATTTATTTATTTGTAAGCTGTGCAATTTTAGCTGAAATCATTCTGTTAATTATTATGCAGTACTTTTGCTATTGGTGAAAACATTATTGTACAGAACCTGTCATATTTACTCATGTTAGCAATGGTGTACTGTTGCTTAATTTCTTTACCAGTTTTTGTTTGTATATATTAGTGTGATCTTTTCATTTTTTTCAGTCAAATTGTATCTTCAGTAAACTCAGTTAGTTTTCTTTTGACTTTGTTTTTATTAAATTATGCTTTTCTAAATAACTTCTGTGCAGTTAAGTTCACCTAGACATGGTACAGCTTGGCTAGCTTGTTTCTTAACTTAGGGCTAGGAATACAACTAGGGATTTTTATTATAATGCATTGTATTTGTTATTAAAATTGTTATTATTGCTAACACTTAAATTGCACAAGATGAAAAATGCACTGAGCTAGGTTTTTTACTTAGCATGTAGGTTTCACTCACTGTACCTAAGAATATTAGGGTTTCACTTTTGATTTTCCTTTTTAGGACTCTACTCTTATACAACTCTTTCACCAGGTTATCTGTTTCAGGTTGGTTGAGTGTGACCACTCTTTCTTCTCATGATCTCCAGTTTACTTTTTAATTTATTAGTCATGGTACTTTAGCAGGAGGAGTTAGTTATTTAACTGTAGCTTCAGGAAATCCATGCTGTGACATGAATTTCTCAAATGATAGGGACTCACAAATATCATACTGATGCCATATTATGTGATGAATCTCATTGCAGGCTTTTTCAAAAATAAGCAGCAGTCCCTAACCTTAATGAATAGAAAGATGTAGGAAGATGTAGAACAAATATCAGATTCCTTCAAGACATTGTTTTAATTCAACATCCACCAACAAACTGGGGTCTCACAGACTTGAACAATTATAGGACTGCATCAAATTGGCCTATTATTCTTATTCATGTCTTCATGGTTGCTATGTGATGTTTGATAATGTCCAATAGTAAACATATCTCTGTGATGACAAAGCATTTGTTATCAACACTAGCAATCCAAATGTTCAAATTTCTCATTTGATCTGGATGAGGTACTTGGAAACAGCTCACAGCATTCAAGTGGTTGATGAGGTGAAAATATTAGGAATATATGTTGATAACAATTTAAAATTTAATGAATATATCAATGTGTATTTGATGGAAGTATCCATCCAAGCATTTTTCTTCATAACTACTTGAGACATTTCAGCTTCACAAATGATGAACTGAACTTATTATATAGATCATTAGTTGTATCAATGTCCAGCTATAGTATCACTGACTGGGGCAGTACTACACACTGAATATTTACTTTAACAGAATTTACTGAAGAATATTGCATTGCAATTCATTAACATCAAGGGCTACATCCCCAAACAAAAAATTAATATATTCCAACTTGCTGTGCTCAGAGATTAGAAGTCTAATCCCAGATTGGTACTTCACACAAAAATCACATTTTCCTAACATGTTTTTATTTGGGTTTTATGGAACTAATTTCAACTCAATGAGCAAAAAACATATAAGGAATTTCTGCTCACATACTAAATTTATTAGTGTAGAATTTTTGAGCAATAATTTGCAGCACAACTTTTAAAACCACACTTCAAAAATCAGTGTCTAAATGCCATTACATAAAAATGACTAAAAATTGCTGTTTTTCATGCAACATTGGAATCTGCTTTAAAACATTTGGTATTAATTTTGAGAAATTTGGTATTTGTTTTTGTAAAAGTCCATTTTACCAATAAATTTATCTCAAAGCTAACAAATAGAACCCTTGTATCAAAATAAGAAGTTTTTTTCACAAAATTTGCAAAAATAACTATGAATGAGGCATAAATATCAATTACAGCAATTGGAACATCAAAATTTCTTTTCTTGCTTAAACAGTTAATTGCTAATTAAGGTGTAATCTAAAAAGAATTATAAAATAATACAACTAATTTCATAAAAATACTCATGTGCTTCTGACATAATTTTGGATAAGCAATTTGATGTTCTTGATTTTAATTCTGATGTTTCACAATATAAACTAATCAAATTCTACGGGAAGTGCTTTTTTCACTTTTCTAATTCTCGGATTTTTTCTGAGTGAGAAGTGTCAAAGAAAGAATAAATTTTGGAACGTTTGAGATTTGTAAAGGTGAAAAAAAGTACCAACCAAATTTTAGTTGACTGTAAAAGTAATGCAGCAAATAGTAATTTGTCACAATTGAAAAATTTTTCAATGTTCACAAACAATGAAATATGGTAACAAATGATATTAACTCAGTTGAAACACCACACCGTTAAAGTATAACATTTCATCTCTAACCTGTTTATTATACAGTTTAATTAGATTATAGATTGGAAATGAGCAGAGAAGCTCAATTCAATTCCACTAACACCAACTGCGGAAGTTGCAAGAAAGTCGTTTATAAGAAGCAGGACGGGATCTGCTGTCACAAGTGCTCGACCTGGTTCCATGCGAAGTGCACTCCTATTCCCCTTCAGCGTGATATCCGGTCTGGACTGTCTACAATTCTTTTGCGAAAACTAAGAATATTCCAATCATCCCATCCAACCAAATGGTTGCTTCGGTTACGCAAAACCTCGAGGAAACACTGCTTTCAAAACTTGAACAAAAAATTACTGATAAGTTTGCCGACATGCAAAAAGCACGTCCAAGAAATCATAATTACTGGATTGCAGGAACGCAAAGGCTATTTTAAGTCCTTTACAGAGGCAGACGAAGAGAAAATCATAGAGATCATTAATCACCTAGACGCAAACGTAAGCCGGGTCGCTATTTCTAGTGTCCGTCACCTTGGAAAAATGAATAGTGAAAGCAAGCACTCACGGCCATTACTAGTTAAATTTGACTCTCACTGGCCAGCTAGTAAGTTGCTCAGGAGGGGCTGTAAATTGCGTAATTTTGACAAGGCAATCTTTCTCCGGCCTACCTTGTCCCGCACAGGTCCGAAGGAAGCAACCACTTGCTAAAAGGCGAGATCTCAACAACAAAGAAAACATGGATCCCAAGTGCATAAGAATTCGTGATATGACACTTTTTGTCAATGAGTCTGAGCTGAAGATTGATAGCTGACTTTCTAGTGAGCTCTCAATAGATCTCATTAACGCCCAAAGCTTACGGATTATCAATCAACGACTCAAACTTTCTGACTACTTAGCTATCAAATCTCCTCATTTATGTTTCCTCACAGAAACTTGGCTCTCAGCGGATATTTCAAACTCTGAACTGTCAACATTTGCGAATTATACCACCTTAGCATATTGTGACCGTGCTACCGGTGAACAAGGTGGACTGCTGATGCTAGGTCGCAACGACCTTCCCTTGATCACCTTCAAAATTGAGTGTTTTTGCGATTACATTGTTTGTATATACACAGTACTTCCCAACTCTATACTGTTCTTTGTTCTCGTCTATAACCCACCAGTTTCTTCTCAGTATCGCTGTGAGCCTACAGAACTCGTCAAAAAGTTCAATGATCTTTTCAGCATGTATAATTAACTGAAAGTCGATCAATGCCTATCCGCAAAATTCTTCATTCTTGGGGATTTAAATATGCCAAATAGTTGTTTCACTACCTTCACCAGCTCAGACAGCTATAACCAAGAATTACTAGGTGCTTTCGATGAGCTTAATCTTCAGCAACTGGTTGCCTCCGCCACACATCTCTGGTAATGTGTTAGACGTAGTTCTCGTAGACAACCTTGATAGTACTCATGTTACAGTTGGGGAGTTAACTTACTCGGATAATTTCCCTGTGAGTATAATCATTACCGCGCCGACACGTGGCGGTGACAGTGTTTCTGCACACAAAGTTTTCTCTCAATCGCAATTCAATCCCGACCACTTCAACAATGCTTCTCATTTCTGTTACGAGCAACTTCTCTACTATGACAACCTATCCGTGAATTTCATTTCCAAATGGTATGGATTTGTTTTTGAGACTTTTAAACACACATGTCTCCTGAAACTCAGCGCAGAAGCTCGTTCCCTTACTACTATACCTCGAGCACCATTCATATTGCCAACAAATTGTGCACAGTTGAAAAGAATTTTTACAATCCTAGCTACATAAACCTCAACAATGACTCTATGAATTCAGTATATCTGGATAAACAAGCCCTATTTTACTCCCTCAGCCCGAAATCATCTCGCGACTGCTTCCGTTTCATTCGATCTCTTAAATGCAGTGAACGCCTACCCTCATCATTATACCTTGACAATACTCGCTACAGTAGCAATACTGCCATTGCTAATGCTTTCAACGATTACTTTAATTCTTATTATCAGCAACATGCCGCATGCTTTTCCTCTTTTGATGAAACTCATGATGATCCTATCAGGCTTGTTGATTTATCATGGAATACCTTGGATATATCGATTTCACTTTTCCAAGTCAAAACATGCGCCAATACTAACGATCCCTTGCCATCATTTTTCCTAAAGCGTTGTCATGATGTCCTGGCTCCTCTAGTGGACAAACTCTTTTATTTTGTCACGAAAACGCAAACTTGGCCATCAATTTGGAAATGCGATTTCGTCACTCCTATACTAAAATCTGGCAATGCAGAGAACATCAGAAATTATCGACCCATAAGTTTCTTACCTTCCCTTTCATTAATACTTTAACGCTTTATTTTTTACTTTCTTTACCCCAGACTCAGTTCCAAGCTCTCAAAGCAACAGCACGGTTTTATGAACGGAAAGTCCACGGTAACCCAACTGGTTCAATATCTTGACGCTCTTTACCGCAATAAAAACTCAAATCAACCCACAGAGTCCGTGTACTTTGACTTAAGTAAAGCTTTCGATTGTGTGCCTCACCATTTGCTCTTAAGGAAACTCGAACAGTTTGGTCTCGACAAAGCGTTCATTGAATTAATTTCTTCATATCTCTCCTTCCGTAGTCAATGTGTAATTTACAACAATACTCCCTCCGAAGCTAAGTTTACAACCAGCGGTGTCCCACAGGCAATATTCTGGGCCCCCTTCTGTTCCTGATTTTTATTAAAGATTTAATCACGTTGCCAATGAGTTCTCATTGTTTTGCTCATGCTGATGACAGTAAACTAACCAATGCAATTACTCAGTGTGATCTTCAGCCTGACGATCATTTCTTGGCATGGTCGGCTTCAAATCATTTGTCCTTTAATTCTGGGTAGTGCTCAGTAATCAACTTTCCCGCCAATAACTCCTGTAACTACTTTCTCAGCGACTTCCATATTCCCTCAATTACACACATCAAAGATCTAGGAGTTGTTCTAACGTTATTTAAAATGGAACAAACATATTGACTAACGTTTGAGCTTTGCTAATAAAGCATTTTTCTTCCTTAAACGAAATGTACCTATTAATGTATACTACAACGTAAAAACACATTATGTAACATGTGTCTTACCGATTCTGATATATGTTTCTCAGGCACGGTATCATTCGTCCTTACATCGCGACAAACTTGAGCGATTTCAGCAGAGGTGTTTGCGTTGGGTCACTGATGCTCAGGACTACACATCTCAACTCAAATTGTCATCACTTTGGCCGATATCCTACTTACTTCAATATCATGATCTGGCAAATTCTTTGGCTGTCAGGAGAATAGCTTTCATTGATAAGCACAATTTTTCATCGGACATTAAACCGCACATAGACTCTAATGTCCATGTATTCTCTACCCGTTGTGACTCCATATAAGTGCTTTTGTTATACATTCTCGAAAGTAAATAAATTCTTTCAGTAGTAGTAGTAGTAGTAGTAGTAATAGTAGTAGTAGTAGTAGTAGTAGTAACTAGTTGAATGTTTATTTTCCCGCTAATTTATATGTAAACTGTAAATGAGTCTTAAAGCATAATTTGCTATTCATAAAATAAACAATAAAGTCGGGAAAACTGGTTTTAGTGAAGCATAAGCTAATTTAAGATGATTTTCAAAGTTGTTTAAATTTGATCCAATGGAAGTTATGTAGACATTTAAACAGTAACAACGACTTATATATGAAGACTAGTAGAAGTACTTAAATCACATTTTCAAGAGTTAGAGAAAAATTGCTTCAAATGTTGTGAATTTATCCACAAATATGTAAATTATTCTAAAAATACATAAGGCATTAAAGAATAAGTTGTATATGATTTAATAACGCTTTGTAATATTTCACGTCAGTATGCTCCATGCTCTAACACAAAATAAATATCTTTTTTACAAAATGTAACTTAAGTGCTTTTTCCGCTAGGCTCTACTTCGTTTTTATTAGATCTATTTTGTAATCAATCGTATCACTATTACTCCCTCTTTTTTTACGGATCAATTTAACTTTAGTGGAGTTTTTCAACTTATCAAATTGACATAAGAAATTAACTTTTTCTGCACTAGTCTAGGGCAATTAATAGTACCCTAGTGTTATCTCAACCTCCCCCACTAAAATAATTGCAAAAATCTGCTAGTTTATCAAAATATATGGTGTGTCTGAAAAGTTTTAAGAATTTATACCTCATTTTAAAATTGAAACGAGATTCCAAAAAAAGACATTATATTTACACAATGTAATCACCACCTGCATTTATCACCCTTTTGCAATGTTCAACTAAATGTTGCATCTCACGTGAGAAACAGTTTTCTTCTATCTGTCTAAACCACTGCAGCGTTTCATTTACGATTTCATTGGAGGATCGAAAAGTAATCTTTCTGACGTGCCTCTTCAATTCTCGGAATATGTAGCGGTCACAGAGATTTAAGTCTGGACTGTAGGCTGACTGCCTAACGATCGTCACACCTCGGCGATGAAGAAATTCCATTGCTGCAGCTGCTAAGTGAGGTCTTGCGTTATCGTGTTGCCACCACAACTCTCGAAGTTTTGTAGGCGTTGATCGCAGCTTACGCCACCTTTCGCCGAGTGAATGCACAAAGGAAACATATCTGTCACCTGTTACTGTTTCTCCAGGAGTCAGTGCTTCCACATAACATTTTTTGTCTCCTGTAAAAGCAAACAGGATCATTACCTTCTTGTTTGTAAGCTTTGGACGTGTCACCTTCAGCTTTGATTCTGATGGATGAAGCCACGCTTTGTTTTCTTGTTTGCTCATGAGGCTGTTGAAAAGAATCCATGTTTCATCCTCAGTAGTCCAATAGCGCAAGCAGTCCTCTAGAGAATTTCTTTCGTACAAAGCGATCAAATTACGAGCGCATTCCACGCGATCCGCCTTATTCCGCTGCGACAGAGTGTGCGGCACCCATACTGAACAGACCTTTCGCAACCCCAGCTCTTCAGTCAAAATTTTGCGAACTGAATCTTTTCCTATGCCGAACTCCTCAGCTAGCATTCGAAGCGACTGCCTGGGCTCTTTTTGAATGGACTCTCGTATTGCCATGATGTTGCTATTGGTGCAGGATGAAGATGGGCGGCCACTTCTGGGTTCGTCACACAGGGTGGTTTTGGATTCCGAAGAGAACTGTTTACACCATAGATATACAGTTGATTGTGATGGTGGCTGAGGAAATGCTGATGACGATGATGCTGCAGCTTGCAAATTGTCATAGATGGCAGATGGTCTTAAGCCTCGTGTAGCCTCAATGTACACATAAGCTCGAAACTGTTCTTTTGATAATTGCATTTTATATTCGCTGCACACAGAAGCAGTGATGAGAAAATATTGCACGAAGAATATGAAATGGAGCAATATGGCATGTGCACTTACACAGTTTGTCATTCCTTACTTATTTCTGATTGGCTTATTACAGACACTGCCTTAACAATGCACATGCACCTAGAGAATAGCTGAATTCCTAAAACTTTTCAGACACACCAAGTAATAATTTTAGTACTAACCCTAATCTTATTAACACTACCTCAAAGTCTAATGCTAACCATAGGCGGCTCGTACGTGTAAGCAAGGCAAGCAGTGTTTGCCCAATAATTTTTTAATAAATGATTTTAATTCTTAATTATGAATTTATATCTATACAAATGTACACATCGTAAATTGTTTTAAAACAACATTATAGAATCAAGTAATTATATGAATTGAATATATGATACGTTCGTTCATTATGATTTGCTTTAAAATAATTAAATGACTGCGCCACAGCAAGCATATGCCTTAATGCTGTACCTACGCTCGCTCCAATGATAAACTTACATCCGTTTTCTTCATATCATTTCGGTAACATTTAGTTAGCAAAGCAAGCAGTCCGTTCATTGCTTCACAATGAAATATTTCAGTTGTAAAAGAACCACACGAAATATTTTCATTCAATACAATAACCCAAAATTAAACATGATATTTATTAGTTAAATCAATCGAAAATATTTCTCTATTCAAACAGTGCCAGAAACAAATATTTCTTTATTCAAGCAGTTCCGGAAACAATATTTTTGAGCAAAGCTCCTATATCTGGTTGTTTTTTCGCATTTTTTACCCTCGGATTCATTGTACAATATTCTTGAATATAAAACAGTAGCCATTTGTTTTTCCTTTACTGAAATTAGAAAATTTATAGGAATTTGCTACCAATTTAATAAACCAAATATAATATGAATGTTTCAAGAGTGATGTATTTTGAAATAAATTGGCGCTACATGCATTCAAATGGAGGATGCACATTTCTGCGCAAATGTAGTTTTGTAGAATTGGTAAATTTTAAAAAACTTTGAGCAATTTAAAGGTGATTTCCCCCAGCTGCGATTTTTTTATCAAAGTTTCTACTCTAGATTTTTCACTCTTAAAAAATGTATAATTTAACTCAAGTTTTCCATCATCAACATTCTTTCCAATGTAAATCGACAAAATTATTATAAGATATTTTGAAATGCACGGTTTATCGACTGCCTTACCGAAAATTTATAAATATTTGAATTAATACAAACTATTGGATTTTGACAGGCGTCTTGCAGAAGCAGAACGATTATTTTTATTTAAAGAACTTTTTAACAAATTCAAGAATAACCGATTAGAGGAGAAAAAACTACAGAAATCATTAGCAATTTATTCTTGAAAATGATTTTTTAAAAGAACCGCGGGATTAATCTCATTTCGATAATAATATTACAGATTAATTTTTGAGGGGATTTCGTAAATATAAATAAATTTTTCATGGTTTATTATTTACACTATTTTGGCTACATAAAAAATATTTGCTTGCCTAACCTTGCATGTACGAGCCGCCATTGATGCTAACCTCACTTTAAGCCCTAACTCAAATGTTATGCTAGTAGCAATATGCAAATATATTATAAATACCAGTAATTTAAAACATGAATTATATAGTAGTTATACTATTTACATCAGAGCTGCAACCGTGCCTGGTTTTTGAAGGCACGGCACGGTGGGTTTTAGGCACGGCACGGAGTTGCAAAATTATGTTTTGGGCATGGCACGGGTTTTCAAAAATATAATTAGGCACGGCGCGGCATGTTTTCATATTTGGCAACAAATATGGCTTTTAGAATTTTTCAAAATTTCTCTAGTAAATAAAGTGATTACAGCCAGTGTATTATGTCTTATAAGTAAACAAATATTAGTAAATTGAAATTATATTAGCCAGAATCGCCGATCGCACAATTTCCATGCTGTTCACATAAAACGGGCTTATAATGGATATATATATATATA
>CABFPE010000051.1:1883531-1898370 GCA_900660155.1 Hofstenia miamia | reverse complement strand
GTATATATATATATATATATATATATATATAGGCTCTATGCACTACATGTACACTTAAATAGTAGATTGTAATTTAAAATATTTATTCAATTCAGTGTAATGTACCTAGTGTATTCATGTATAAATATAGTGAAATGCTTTGCAAATTTAGTTATTCTTAGGCCAAATTCTCCCCCATAAATATTTTCCAAAACCATACCAAAATCATGCTTACAAAGAAAGACCTCAAGTAGGAGAAGATGAACTTACTGAATTTAAAAGCTTAGATGCAATTTCAGATTTTAATACTTTTCGTTCTTAAATTCGTATGAAAACATCTGGCATTTCAACTATAAATATAAGCATATGTGACGATGAAGTCATGATATATGCCATTGCATCCGAACGGAGAGAAGTTAATGACGAACGACTTAACTTTTTAGAATTATTTGCAAAAAGAATAAAAGACATGCAAAATAAAGGAAAGAGATTACATAACTTGACAAAAGAGACGTCAATGTCAACACACAATACATTGATGGCACTGAAAGGTATAACTAAGTACTTACTAAAAGAGAAAAAAATGGATTATGCATGTCTAGGCCATTTTCAAAGTGATGAAATTGAAAAGGAATTTGGGAAATATCGTCAAGCTTGTGGTGGACGATATTATATTCATGTTGCAGACGTTCTGAATGCATCATGGATCAAGACTTTATCAATGCTTTCAAAGTATGGAATTACAAATTTTTCCGAAGAAACTACCAATTAATTTATTTGCTTTAAATGTAAAAGTGATATATACAGTGAAGATATTGATGAAATTGATTCATTCAGCTTTTCAGACAATCTCAACTTTACTGATAATGAATATCAAATTTTATGCTATATAGCTGGTTATGCAGTATTAAAAATATTAAAGCTCCCAGAAATCAGTGAGAATATTGCAGAATTTTTAATTGGTAATGACATTGAGGAAAACTAAACAGGATGGATAGAAGCACTAAATGGAGGTAATTTATGTACACCATCCAATGAAATATTTCAAACAGTGCTGGTGTATGCACAGGAGTGCTGGTGGCGCCTGTGAACTTTTGTAAGTTAATGGCCTCAATGAGGGCTTTCATACTGGGGGACACCTCAATAGCAGAAGATGATAGAAGCTCTTCCTCGCGGTAGAACTGCTCAGGAGTTCACATGGTCTGCTCAATAACAGTGATGGGGATTATCTCGCCATCTCTTGCAGCTTGTCTCCGTGTCTCTGAGATCTTGTTGTAGCCGCTTTCTGGATAATTCATCTTCTCCAGATTAAACAAGATTTCCGTTTTAGTGTGAACGTCATAGTGGTTCACCAGTTCCAAGAACTGCTGCGTTGATCCAGGTTCTTGCCGGATAAGGCGGTTGGTGCAGAGTGGCGCGTGGTCGAATTCCAATGATGGGAACTTGGTTTCAGTGGTAGCTCCTCACCATAGCCTTTTTGGTTTTTCCAAGTGACGATGGTGGTGAGCATGGGTGTAGAAGCTAATTTTTTATCTTCCATGCAGTGGGGCAGACAGCGTACATTTCCTTGCTAAATGCTCTTGGGAGTTTCAGTCAAGAGGCAGCTGAATTTGAGGGTCTTCTGTAAAAAGATTGACAGTATCCAGATGGCTCTGTGGGACTGGATGGGCGGTACGAACTTTTTGGAAAATAGACAATCAGCAAAGCTCTGATGGTCTTGAGAAGTATAGGCAATTTGTAGCTCCATATGGAGCCTCTCAACAGATCTCAAATACTGCATAGTGGGACTGTGGATGTTAATAGTGGGCCAAACAGATTCGGGGTTTCTTTCCAATTTGTGATTTGTCCAAACTTTGATGATCTTGGCAAGGGTGGCAGCACTTTGTGAAAACGCGAAACTAATGTGCATGTCAGTTACTGGGTGAGGCCGGGCAAATTAGTGTTTATTGACTCGAGGGTTTGTAACTGGACAACTGCGTCAATGATGAGCCTTGTGTCCACTGCAAGGTGGTGGGTCAGTATCTTCGTGCACAGAAGGAGATCTGTGTAGATTAGCTTGGTGATCGAGAAAATACAGGATTGGTACATGCTCATTGGATGATAGCTGCTAGTGTATAGAATGGTAAAGTTTTCCATCCTGAAGTGAAGACTGACAACCTGCTCTGGTATTTCGTCCTGGTATTCCTCCCTTACAAACATGACTAAATGGATGTTTTTGACCTTAATTAGCCAATACCCAATCTCAATTTTTTCCATTAATTTTGGCTGGTTGACTTCGCCAACTCTGAAGAAGTAGATGATAAGCAAGTTATCAAAATCTATGTTGACGCACTCAAACTTTTGGATGGTGCATTTGTTGTTTAAGAGCTGGCAGAGGTGTGTTAGGTTAAAATCCTCATCAAACATTGTGTGAACTGTGCTACGCCAATAGGGTCTCTTGAGCCCTCGGTGCATTTTTTAATTGTTGCAGATAATGATATTGACCTTAGGTGTGCGTTCTGCGTCAATAACAAAAGGAATTACGTCCACAGTGCAAGTGAGGTTTTTAGTATTAAAAGTCCAGTGCAACTTGTTCTTTGTCTCTTCCAACAGGTTGTCATGCACAAAACTGACTGCTTTAGGGGTCGTGATAAAGTAAAAATGCAATATCTCATCTCTTACTTTGGAAGTTTTTCTTCTGCGTTCTTTGTTCCTCTGGGCCCTAACCCTAGTGGACACGTGTGACGACAGACTGGGACTAGAAGGGGTTTTTGAGTCACTACAGGATGGTTGGATGTTAGTGCTTAAATTAACAAAAGGCACTTGGTACTTACTAGACTCCTCAGATTCCCAAGGGGCTATTTGGCACCCCAAGTAAACATCTGAGGTCTGCTCCCAAGGGGCTATTTGGCGCTCCAAGTAGTTGTGGGAATCACGCTCACAATGGGCTATTTGGGGCACTGAGTAGTGGCGCGGTCTGCTACTTGAGTCCTCTTGCATCCTTCTTTGTTTCTGGGATACACTCTCCTCTGCTTGATGGGCTTTTGCATAATCCAAAGCATAATACTGCTAAGAAGAAGAAGATCAGATGATTAGTCAAGATTAAGATTGAATTATGATTATTGATTAAAAAACAATTTATGTTTAATTATCACATTATCTTTGTAAATGCAACTAAGTATTAATATAGCAAACTAGTACTTGTTGTCAAACAATTTGACCAAACAAAGGGGCGAATTCACTTCCATTATTTTTAGCCATTTTTGGCAGATGATCTAAATTTGAATTTTGAATGACAGGTACTTTTTGAAGTTAACTATAAATACACATTACAAATTGAGTTTAAGTCAGTTACAAACAGCATTGAGAGCTGCACTGAGTTAGGATAGGGAACACATAAAAACATCATTGAGCTGAGTCTTGGAACTACTCAATCAATGATGGAGGTGCATGTGGTTTGATTCAGAGATCGGAGTCGGCTGGAGGCCATAACCAGATCACAGAGCAGAACTGTGATGGCAGTGTACCTAAACTCTAGTTAAGCAAAGGTTAATGAAATGTATACTACATCCAAGTAAAGAGTTAACATAAGTACATCTCTACCCACATATAACAAGGAACAATGATTTAAAAGAATGATTTAATCTCAGTTAATTCTTGGTAGTGGATGCTACATAGCGACTGTAACAGTTAAAGAACAAGAAGAAAAGAAGAATCAGATCAATATCCAAACTCAGAACTTAGAATCAACAAGTAATTAGAGCAACCGAAGTAACAGAACACATGCAGGAAAGCAGATACAGCACACAGTTAGCTATGAGATAACAACTACTACTATATCTAACATAAGGCAGGTGCAAAGACAAAGAGTTGCACCAATTTGCCAGCCACTACTATTTGTACTTCAAGATGACAAATACATGAGGAAGGAAAGGCAGTGCCAAAAAACGAACAAGCAAAACAACCCCTACCCCAAGGAGAACACACTCAGAGACAGATGTATCCCCCACAGAATTGGAAACCCTACATAAGTCCCCAGAAACAGGATCCAGTGAAGTTCTGAACATCTTTCAACAGACAAATGAAACAGAAACAATACTGAGATCCGAGATACAACTACTGGTAGAAAGAATGTTGAAATTGGAACAAGAAAACAAGAATGCACTAAGTAAACTGAAAATTGAAATGGACAATTGCCTGGATCACCAAAGCAAAAATTTCCAAAGAGACATTAAGGCATTAACAAACCAGTTAGCACAGTCAAACAAAGCTTTCCAGTAACAGAACCAGAAAATGGAAAAAATATGTCAACAATTGGAGGACACAAATAGGCAATTAATCCTAGACAACAACATCCAAGCCCAAGAAATAGAACAACTTAAAGACAAACTCAGATTGACAGAACTGGACAGAGATGAAAATCATGAAAATCAGAAAAGAGAAATAGAAGATCTGAAACAGAAATTAAAAATGTTATGAGAAAATGAAGAAGAAAACCCGAAGGCAACAACAATGCACAAAATGATAATCAAACAGAGGGAAGAAAGGAGCTTACAAGCGTCACCCATGAACTTTAAAAAACATTTCAGAGAAATGGAGGAAGAAGAGGAAGAAGAGAAAAGAAAAATCATCAATGAAATAACAAGAGCAGTGACAAATCAACTCACAACTAGTGAACAAATGAATAGACAAAGGAAACCCATTTATGAAAATTTGATGCTGCCAGAACACAGCCACAATGACACAATACCATGCAAGGCAACTCTGCCAAAATTCAATGGAAAGGTGGACAGTTATAATCTGACATTTCTAGAATGGTTACAAATGTTCGAGATCAAAAGGCAGAAGGAACAAGGAGAAGCCAGTGGAATGGCGGAATAGCTACAAACCACAAACAGGGAACACCAACATGTATAAGGAAAAGAAGGGAGAGAAATTCATTAACATAAAAAACAAAGATGGGAAGTTGAAGAAGGTGAGCGAAAGAGATATAAAGTGATATGGTTGTGGACAAAAGGGACACAGAAAGATGAATGTAGAAAACAAATTAACATGATTAGGGAACATATTACGATGATGAAGATGTAATCAAATCTGAATCAGAATTTGTAGAGGATCCCCAAACAGAGGAAGAATTGGAAAACTAGTCAGAGTGCCGACACTAAAAAACCAAGCACCCATAATGATTATGATGAACCTGGACAATATCAATATGATAACAATAATGATAAATGGAATATTAACAAAGGCAACAATCAATATGGGAGCAGCAACATTGATAATAACAGATGAGTGTGTGACAAAATTGGGATTCAAAAGAGAAGATTTACAATGTTTGAGCAAAAGATTAATTAACACATCTGGAGAGTACATAGACACAAAAGGCAAGCTTGAGGCAGTACAAATTAGAATAGCAAATACAACCTTTGAGCAAACACTAGTAGTAATAGACACTCATAACAATTTACTGCCTTATGAGGTGATACTAGGGGATGATTTCCTGACAAAGAATGGATGTGTAATAAATTATGCTGACAGAATGATCAAAGTAAGAGAAGAGGAAATCAAAATCAAAGAGCAAGAAGGAAAGCTATCAACAATAGTATTTGAACTGGAGGAAGACATAAAACTGCAGCCATATCAATGGAGGATGCACAGAGTTAAAATGGAAGAGTCAATAACAGCAGATATAATGATCTATGACAACAAAGGAATAAATTCAAAAAGAGTATCAATGCCATCAAGATGTGTGCAATAAAGAATGGAAAAGGGAAAGTGCCAATACTAAATGCAACAAATCGCAATATCAACATGAAGAAAACAAATGTATGTATATTCAGACAGTATGTCAAATCTATCATCAAAGCTATTTGGAGAGCAATGGAAGACATTGATGAGCAGAGTAGTTTGTATGGTCAACTCAAGGACTTACAAACAAAAACAGGAGGTACTCCACACTGCCAACTTGAGGGCGAGTGGACGAAAACCATCAATGTAGTGAGTACTCCCCACAGCCAATTTGAGGGCAGAGGGACAAAATCAGAAGAAGAAGATCAGTACAAGATACCCAAGCTGTTGAAGGAAGAATACCAACATTTGAGCAAAACACAATTACAACAACTTTGAGAGGTGCTAGAGAGACACAAACTGATATTCAATTATGGAGAAATAAGTGTGGGACAAGCAATAGGCGAAACACACAGGATCATTATAACAACAAACAAGCCAATAAAGCTGCCAGCAAGGCGAGTACCAGAGCAAATGAAGGACGAATATAATAGGATACTCAATGAATTAATTGACAACAAAATACTATGACCCAGTGAAAGTCCATATGCTGCACCAACAGTATTTGTGAAGCAAGGAGACAAACATAGATTATGTATAGACTTCCAGAAGCTGAATGAAGTAACAAAAAGGATTTGTACCCACTGCCCAGGAAAGAGGACATGCAATATGAGGCAAGTAAACACAAGTACTTCACGTCAATATATCTATGCAAGGCATATTGGCAGGTGAGAATGGAAAAAGAAGACATAGAAAAGACAGCATTTATAACCCTATATGGATTGTACAAATGGATATACATGGTGTTTGGCCTATGTAATGTGCCAGCAACATTTCAAAGATATATAATGAAAGTGCTGAAAAATAAGAAACACAAGATGGAGGATGGAGTAAATGCATACATTGATGATATCATTGTGACTAGTGACAGGATCAAGGAACACCTGGAAAAACTGGAACAAACACTATCAATACTGCAAAAAACAGGCCTGAGAATTAACAGTAACAGCATACTGAAGGAAAAGATCATATTTCTAGGATGAGTAATTGAAAAATGGCGGATATGTATGAAAGACAATGCAAGAGACATGATCAGAAGAATAGAGAAACCAAACAACAAGAAAGATATCCAAAGAATAATAGGGTTCTTCAACTACTACAGCACTTTTATACCCAACATGGTGGGAAAGACTGCCAAGATGACGCAGCTGATGAGGGAGTCAGTACCCTTTATATGGACGTGGCAAGAGCAGGAGGAGTTGGACAAGATAAAAGAAGAACTAGCAAAGTTGCCATCATTGAACACCCCCAATTACAACAAAACATTTATACTAGACTGTGATGCCAGCAAGGTAGCAATCAGAGCAATGCTGGGACAATTGAAGAATGGCAGGGAGGTACCCATACAGTTCTTTAGCTGTAAATTGAAACCAAGTAAAGAGAACTACAGATCAACAATGTTAGATATGCTGGTGCTGATTGAGAGCATCAAGAAATTTAGGCACTTCTTTATAGGCCAGCAGTTCAGAGGCCATACAGACAACAGCAGACTGGCATGGCTCAAGAAGTTTTCAGGGGACAAATCAAGGATAGTGTTGAGATGGATTCAATACCTAAACAAGTTCACTTTCACGATCAAACATTGAAGAGGAACACTGCATACTAATGCTGACTTCTGGACCTTGCTTCCCAAATACCAGAGAGATGCAACCAAAGAAGATGGAGAGAAAAAACAATTTCAATTTTTTACCACACACGGAGTATGAGGGGCTGCAGGAGATGAATGTTGATAAAAAGGGACAAGCAGTGCTACCAATCACAATAAAGGAAGAGATATTGGAGTCAGAGATCATAGAAAAACAGAGAGACAATGTGATGCTAAGCAAAATTATAAAGAAGTTACAGGAACCAAGTTTAAAATTATCCAAGGTAACCATGAGCTACTATGAGAGGTACAGATTGAAGAAAAACAAGAATGGACTCCTAAATGTGGAAAGACAAAACAACAGAATTGCAATACTGGAATACTATAAATGTTAATTAGTAAGGAAAATTCATGAGAAGGGCCACCTAGGCATCACGCAGATGGAGAGTACATTTAACACAAGGTTCTTTACAATGGCAATAAGGAAAGTGACAGAAGAGATAATTAATAAATGCACAAAATGTCTCCTGCATAATAAACAACATTTTCCAATGCAGAGAGCACCACTAGAAAAGATCATAGTGACACAACCCAATGAGATTGTACATATAGATCTAGAAATGTTGTCAAAAGATTAGGAAGGATACCAGTATGCAAAGTTAATCCCTATGAAAAACACAATGGCTGAAACAACCACTGATATAGTCATGAAAGAATGGATCTTAAAGCTTGGGCCAATGGAGATGATAATTACTGATAAGGGGCCACAATTTGAAAGCAATCAATTTCAAGAAATGACACGCTTACTAGAGGTAATGAGTGAAAGAACAACAGCATACCATCCACAAGCAAATGGTGTGGTGGAGAGACTGAAAAGGAATTGATAAAGTTGATGAGAGTCACAACTTTAAGGATAGGGGGTCGCAAATGGAGAGAAGTAATTGAAATGATTGAGTACTTTTACAATACGTCCGTGCATTCAACAACTGGGATAACACCATTCAAGGCCATGTTCAGAAGAGAGGTGGCAATGCCGTTATCAATGCATATTTTGCCTACAGCAGAAAGATGGACAACTAATAAGTGGATCAACTGAGAAATCAGATAACAGCAATACACTGGACGATGTGCCATAACATGAAGAAATCTGCCATGAGACAACAGCAAAACTACAATAAAAAAATTTATGGTCATGCACATAAGATAGGCAACACAGTTTATCCATTTACACCAATGAAATTAACAGACGCAAACCAGGTCTGAAAACTAAAAATGATTTGGTTAGGTCCATATAAAATAACGCAAGTATTACCAAATAATGAGTACATGTTAAATAATGATAGATTATTGCATTTTCAGAACCTAAAGTGAGCAACAGCAGATATTGAAGAATTGATATTAGATGAAAATGCTGAGTTTAAAATAAATCATATCAATGGTAATGCGATTGTATATGACATGAGCGAATTAGATAGTTTGCTGGATGAAGGCTTTGACAAAGAATTCAAAGCAAATATTGGCAATGAAAATGTATCAAAAAGAGTGCTGCCAAGGCGTGCAACAAGAGATAAATATATATATATATATGACCCAGAAATATGGGATACAAACTTACTTTATGAATTTAGGAAAATTGAACAAGATGCAACAGCGATTGAGGAAGAGAGTGCACTGAAATCAAAGACCTGAGGAGATGACAACGTCAAACCCATGGAGGATAATACAAAGGGGATCTCAAACTGGACGTCCAATGGAAGACAGAAGGGACAAGAACCAACTGATGACTAATCAGAGGCGCAGAGTGAGAAGGTGTCTGAGTAGTCCCCAATGCTGATTCTATGGCAGGGAGACAAAAAGACATAATCCCTCTCCCATTGGAGATCTGCACTACTGATTTGAGGACAAGCAGAAAACCAGTGAACACCCAAGAGATCTGCACTGTTAATTCAAGGGCATGCAGAGAACTGGTGAGAAGCAGCTCAACTTTCCCTCCAGTCCACTTTGCTGATTCGAGGGCAGTGTGACTATTGGAGTTCCAGGGGATGGTGAAAGTGGGCAAAGAACAGTGCATATATGAAAGAGATTTGAGGCTGATGCATCAAAGGAACCCATAGCTGGTCAATTGCTGAAAGCGTCAACTGTGAGCCGATTCGAGGGCGAATCAGTGGAAACCATCAGCATGGACTCACTGGATGGTGAGCCGAGCACCAGTAAACCACTACAGATTACACAGCTACATGCCCCCTCTGAAAGCACATCAGAAAGAACAGTACACTCAAAAGAAAGAGAAAAAAAGGATGACGAAAATAGATGGGGAAACTCTGCACCCCTACTTCATGGGAACATTAAAAATGAGAAATAATCCATATCAGAAGTTGTCACCAGAAACAAAAAGTCATATACAAAGAACAGTGAAAACAGAGGGCAGCAAATTACCCATATAATTAGGTGCACAGAAAAGACCAATTGTCAATACAATAATAAGCTATCAAAGAGAACTGAATGGGACGGTAGAAAGGCCATACATGCGTAGCACTGTTCATGTCACATTTGATGAAAACTTCACATTGGAAACAGTCCAAGGAATTATTGCATACATTGAACAAATTGCACAAATACTGGAGATTAACATTGACAAAGCCAACTTAATGATTATCCACATTCTGAAAGACAAAGAATGCAACAAAAATTTAGAAAAACAGCTAGAGTGCAGGGCATAAGAATAGTGATCTTTGGGAAAACTACACTCAAAAACTACCACTGTTCCTGGGCGAGTTACAAATACAAGTAGAAAACATGTTCCTATAGGAGAAAATAACGATGGAGACAAAGTTTGTGGTGAGCTGAGCACCAGTAGACCACTATGGATTACACAGCTACACGCCCCCTCTGAAAGCACATCAGAAAGAACAGTGTGCTCAAAAGATAGAGAAAAAAGGATGTCAAAAATAGATGGGGAAACCCTGCACCCCTACTTTATGGGAACATTGAAAATGACAACTTATGCATACCAAAAACTGTCACTGGAAACGAAAAGTCCAATACAAAGGACAGTGAAAACAGAGGGCAGCAATCTACTCATAGTACTAGATGTGCAGAAAAGACTGATGGTCAGCATGATAATAAGCTATCAAAGAGACTTGGACGAAATGGTAGAATGACCATAAATGCACAGCATGGTTCATGTCACTTTTGACGACAACTTCACACTAGAAAAGCCCAAGCAATCTTGGAATATATAGAAAATAAGAGTAGTGATCATCAGGAGAACCACGATTGAAGAATTACCACTGTTCCTGAGGGAGTTTCAAATACAATTCAAAAACGTGTACCTATGGGAGAAAATAATTATAGAATCAAAGGTTGTGGAATTAATTTGCCTAGATTTGCAAATCAATTACTGGGTAGCCTATTGCAGATTGATGGTAGATCCGTGTATAGCCATAGACTTATACAAACAAATAAAAACTATAGAGATGACAAAAGATGCAGAGGGTGTGGAGAAAGCAAATACGCTATTCATCAAGTGTAGCCTCACACAAAGGCAAGAACACATAAAGAGGATACATGAGATATGGAACAAAATGAAGTTACAAAAGAAGACGAAGGAAGAATGGCCAGATATACATATTGAGGCCCCATCGAAAAAATACCACAAGACAGTTGAGGTAGTACTCACAGAGATCAACAGAGCATACAAGCTAAACTCAACAAAGGATTTCAAAAACACGATATTTGAAGAGAAAAACGCGATGGAAATTAGATTCAGAACATCAGCATGGCTCTTAGCAATATTCACAACACAGGAGCAGGAACTAAGGCTACCAATCTCGAGATTAGGTCGACACAAATTAACAAAGGCAAAGAAGTACGAGATAGCAATGTCTCCAGTGCACACACAAATGAAAAATTGGCTGTTGAAAGGACATATAGAGAAGTTGACATCTCCCAATAAAATCAAAAAGCCAATGCAGGAAATCAAGAAATTTATCAGCAGATTAATCGTCAATAAAAGCCCAATGGGAAGAATGTTGACAGTGGACATAGCAAACATAACAGGGATTGTGCCAGAAGAGATAACAGTATTCGATGAAACCATGAGGAAATATATGTGGGGTGCAACCTCTGAAAAGTGACTAAGACAGGTCAAGACGGAACCATGGCTAGCAACAAAGAAAATTATAAAAAGAAAGATAATGGACACCAAAGAGATCGCAAACATGATGAAGAGCAAGAATATACAACAAATGCTAGAACAAGACATGAAAAGGTACAAAAAAGAGAATCCTCACTGCACATTTGTGAAAATAATAAAAAGCACAGAGATGATGTAAAGGGGAGAAATAACAGAACCTGTCAAAGTCTTTGAAATGACAACCAAGACACAAAAGGAGATTCTGGAGGAAGAAGAACTATTAACATCAATGCATTTAATATTATCCCCAAAGACACAACAACAGATAGACAAAATAAATATAGAGAAATGGGGAGCCTCCACACCATACAATGGAATGGATCAACACAGACGACAAAAGATTCCTGGTCAAAATATAAATAACTAATGAAAAGAAGGAAATTCATTCCAGAAACTATCAGTATGTAAAAGAAGAACAGACAGGCGCATCTATGAAATTGATGTTCACAGAAGCATTTATGAAAGTGGAACTCAAAGAAATGCTAAAACCATGCAATCAGTTGGCAGTGGATGTAGAGTGCATTACATCGAAGCTGGAAGTGAATGAGAAAATTCAGATGAAAATGAGCAGAAGAGGTCTAACACAAATCTTCTGGGAGACATTAAAAGAGAGTAAAATGAACTACCCAGCCATGATTGGACTGGCAACAGTGCCAAAAACGTCAGAAGATTACAAAGAAATAGAGTGACAAATAAAAACGAAAATCCTCATCTGTACTCCACCACAGATAGTTTTAATCCTGATGGTACTCCCAAGGTGGAGGATACCTAAGAACGTAAAAATCGCAAAAACCTTTCTACACAAATACAAAACTTATGTGAATACAAAAGAGGGAGCAAAAGCAATAGTTGAGAGAGATGATTATAAGAAGATGAAGGAAATACTGATCAATAACAATAACAAGGAAAGGGTATATGTTGAGGGAGTGATAACTCCTTATCAACTATACACCCAAGGAAAATCAATACATGAACAATTAAAAGAACTGTGAGACAAAATAGATAAACAAACAACAAAGGCGATTATGCTGTTTTCGGGAGTGAATGATGTAGTATGGTTGGATTTATGGGATAAAAAATACCAATTTTATGATGTCACAAAACAAGTAGAAATAGTGACAATGATGAGATTAAATAAAAATGACCCGACAACAATAATGGAAGAAGAGGTGTGAGGGAGAACATAAGCTTCTTCTATAAGGATGTGGCAAGTACAAGGAGCCTCAGAAGAGTTTTTACATTCTTTTATCTGAACACAACAATACGTGAAGAGATTGTGCACATGAGTAGAGCAGACACACAAATGACATTAGTGATAGCAATAAAAGGCATCCATCTATACAGAAAGTTCTATGAGATTTTCTCAGCAAAAATGAATGAACTTAGAGAGATCACACTGATATCAGAAAATATTAAGGAGGCAAAATTCCTATGATACCATAGCATAGTGACCAAGGAGAGAGAGGCTGTACTGAAAGTAACTAAACAACCTGAATTTGCAACGAATAGCTGGAGCAATCCCCAAGTGGAAATTATAATTAAAAAAGCTGATGAACTGGTCCATGGAGAATGAGCTGTACTAAAAATAATGCAAGCTGAGGAGGGCGTGTAGCATAATCCAAAGATAATGCTGCTAAAGAAGAAGAAGATCAAATTATTAGTCAAGATTAAGATCGAATTATGATTATTGATTAAAAAACAATTTAAGTTTAATTATCACATTATCTTTGTAAATGCAACTAAGTATTAAGATAGCAAATTAGAACTTGTCGTCAATCAATTTGTCGAAATGAAGGGGGCAAATTCACTTCCATTATTTTTAGCCATTTTTGGCAGATGATCTAAATTTGAATTTTGAACAACAGGTACTTTTTGAAAGTTAACTATAAATATGCTAGAGATCAATTTGGAAATTGTTGAAGTAAATTCTTTGAAAATCTTATCTTTAGATTTTATATCAGTTTGCTTATTTATAAATAATGTCAAGCTAAATGGTAAATGCAGTAGTAGTGGTTTGCAGCACAAATCAGGAGCAACTCGAGGGTCCTTGATCCAAACCATGAACCTGCATTTAAGTTAGGTATACAATTAGGAGTTTTTCTCCATTTAGCTATCTATTGATTCCTTTGTTTACATGTATCTAATAATTGTTAGCTGGCTATCGATTCTTTTGTTTACAAGTATCTAATAATTGATATTGGTAAAAGGGCTGGATAGCCTACCATAGGTTATACATATTTTATATTATAGACTTAGGTGACCTATAAAGAGACCGAGCATGTATTGTTATTTAAATGTAAGGTAGGAAGCCGCAAGTTATTATGTAAGTTATTTTAATTAAATTAGTTAAAGCCAATAGTTTTTGGTAATGGCAAGGTTGCGAAGTAACATAAATACACATTACATATTGAGTTTAAGTCAGTTACAAACAGCATCGAGAGCTGCATTGAGTTAGGATAGGGAACACATAAGAACATATTTGAGCTGAGACATTAAACTACTCGATCAATGATGGAGGCACCTGTGGAGTGATTCGGAGATTGGAGTCGGCCGGAGGCCACAGCAAGATCACGGAGCAGAACTGTGATGGCAGTATACCTAAACAGTATCGAGTTACTCTAGTTAAGTAAGGGTTAATGAAACGTATCTTATATTGGAGTAAAGAGTTAACACAAGTACATTCCTAACCGCATATAACGAGGAACAATAATTTAAAAGAATGATTTAATCTCTGTTAATGCTTGGTAGCAGATGCTATATTATCGCAGATGGTTTTTAGATTTTTAATTGCATATTCTAAGTACTGTAATAAGTAGCATTCATTTGAATACTTTACTTTGTTCTTTACTTAAAAAAACATTACATTCAAGCAAGTTTGCCAATAGATCTGTCCATTTATCACTATTTCCAAATCATACAATAAGCTTGAAAAATGTTTGAAAATGGGAATACGGCTAGTTTAAAATCTCAGGACTTTCTCAATTTTTTTTAGAAATTTCGGAAGTATTAATGTATTGAAGTTCAAATATTTCATTACAGGACTCTCATCGAAACTTCCTATAATTTGCATGGGATTTCTATCAGAATTTAAAACTTGATATTTCTAGAATGCCTATGCATGCTTAGCGCGAACTTCAAATTATTTAAATTCCCTTAAATTCCTCTTCAGTATGCTTCAAGAAATCTATTTTGAAGTGGAAGTTTATTAATGAGATCATTGGCATAATATACATTATATATATATATATATATAT
>CABFPE010000051.1:1868865-1882531 GCA_900660155.1 Hofstenia miamia | reverse complement strand
ATAGGGGGTCACAAATGGAGAGAAGTAATTGAAATGATTGAGTACTTTTACAATATGCCCATGCATTTGACAACTGGGATAACACCATTCAAGGCCATGTTCAGAAGAGAGGTGGCAACGCCATTATTGATGCATATTTTGCCTACAGCAGAAAGATGGACAACTAATATGTGGATCAACTGAGAAATCAGATAACAGCAATACACAAGATGATGTGCCATAACACAAAGAAATCTGCTGTGAGACAACAGTGAAACTACAATAAAAAAATTTGTGGTCATGTCCATAAGATAGGCAACACAGTTTATGCATTCACACTGATGAAATTAACAGACACAAACCAGGTCCAAAAAGTGATTTGGTCAGGTCCATATAAAATAACGCAAGTATTACCAAATAATGAGTACATTTTAAATAATGATAGATTATTGCATTTCCAGAACCTAAAGCAAGCAATGGCAGATATCAAAGAATTGATATTAGATGAAAATGCTGAGTTCAAAATAAGCTGCATCAATGGTAATGAGATTGTATATGACATGAGCAAATTAGATAGTTTGCCAGAGGAAGGCTTTGATGAAGAATTCAAAGCAAATATCAGCAACAAAAATGTACCAAGAAGAGTGCTGCCAAGGCATGCAGCAAGAGATAAATATATATATATGACCCAGAAATATGGGATATAAACTTACTTTCTGAATTTAGGAAAATAGAACAAGATGCAACAGCCATTGAGGAAGAGAGTGCTCCAAAATCAAAGACTAGAGGAGATGACAATGTCAAACCCACAGAGGAGAATACAAAGGAAATCTCGAAGCAGACGTCCAACAGAAGGCAGAAGAGATGAGAACCAACTGATGACTAATCAAAGGCGCAGAGTGAGAAGGCATCTGAATACAACAAATATTTAGAAAAACAGCTAGACCAAATGCTAAGGATGGCAAGAGTGCAGGACATGAGAATAGTGATCATCAGGAGAACCACATTTGAAGAACTACCACTGTTCCTGGGTGAGCTACAAATACAAGTAGAAAATGTGTTCTTATGGGAGAAAATAATTTTGGAGACAAAAGTTGTGGAATTGATACACATAGATTTGCAAATCAATTACTGGGTAGCCTATTGCAGATTGATGGTAGATCCATGTATAGTGATAGACTTATATAAACAAATAAAAACTATAGAGATGATGACAGATGCAGAGGGCATAGAGAAAGCAAATATGCTATTCATCAAGTGTAGCCTCACACAAAGACAAGAACATATAAAGAAGATACAGGAGATATGGGACCCAATGAAGTTACAAAAGAAAACAAAGGAATAGCCAGAAATACATATTGAGGTCCCATTGAAAAAATACCACAAGACAGTTGAGGTAGCACTCACAGAGATCAATAGAGCATATGAGCTGAACTCAACAAAGGATTTCAAAAACATAAGATTTGAAGAGAAAAACACCCTGGAAGTTAGATTCAGAACATCAGCATAGTTGTTAGCAATATTCACTACACAGGAGCAGGAACTAAGGCTACCAATCTCAAGATCAGGTTGACACAAACTAACAAAGACAAAGAAGTATGAGATAGCACTGTCCCCAGTAAACACACAAACAAAAAACTGGTTGTTGAAAGGACATGTAGAGAAGTTGACGTCTCCCAACAGAATCAAAAAGCTGATGCAGGAAATCAAGAAATTTATCAGCAATTTATTGTCAACAAAAGCCCAATGGGAAGAATGTCAACAGTGGACATAGCAAACATAACAGGAATTACACCAGAAGAGATAACAATATTTGACAAACCCATGAGGAAATATATGTGAGGTGCCACCTCTGAAACATGACTAATGTAGAATCTCGCCAACCTCTATACTATAAATTATTAGCTTAATTTAGGAGCTGCTATAACATTTATTCCCTCCTCTGATAGTATGGTAGGTGACAGACTCCATTCTCCATCTCTCTTCTTTCAGTTCTTTCGTTCAGCCGTTAAATAACTATATTATTATCTGATCAACTAACATTGATACAAAACTAACTACTATTACTTTAGATCCAAGACACGAGATGGAGGGTACAAAGTACAGGGTACGCTTACCCGACCTGCAGCAAAGCACAAAAGAGGAATTGAAGAATTACGCTATCACGAGTATTTCCATGCGATACTGGTACATCGATAGAGACACCAACCACAACTTAGATGACTCAGTGTAATGGAATAGTGTGTACAAATAAAATGGTGATAATGTGTGATACCTTACTAATTTGATGTATTGATTGTTCTTGTTATCAATGCATTTATTTAATAAAGGAATCTCGCAACCGTGATGCAGTAGCTTGTTATGAGTTCGTACATATAATAACCTTACATATAAATAGTTACATGCTGGCCTAGAGTACATGCGAACAATCAATACGGTCAGGGGAAAAAGGATGAATTGATAGTCCGTCAGTCTACTAGTAATCATAACGTAATAAACAACATCCAAGATAATACAAATAGATCTGGCGATTTCCTAGGTTTCCTGATGTAAACAGATGTAATAACATAATGTAATAAAAGTTGTAATATGAACAACGAACGATAGGAAAGCTAATACGAGTAAAAGCCCCCTATTCCTACACCTAACCTAAGAGCCTCTCGGGTAAGCACCGGCTATACACTGCACCCATTAACTGGATTCGTGAACCACCGTCTAGAATACCCAAGGGCTCGAACGTTTAGCTTTCCATTGTATTAATTAAGATAACCTGATACAAAAGAAGTAAAGTAAATCCAGTAAATTAGATTCATCAACAAATTGATCAACTACACACTTTTTATAGTAAAAGAATTAACAACAATCAAATATTTAACTAGTACCTGCTAATTCCAGTTGTTTACAATTCCGAACGTTTTAATTTCTGTTCGTCTGCTGATTACCCAGTTCTGCCTTAATTAGCAGTAGCGATTTAGTCTAGTGCGGTTTTGCCAAATTAATTAATATCAAAAATACTGCACTATAAATTTACAAAAATAACTAATTAATCTTATGCATATGTTTTTACAATTAATATTTTATTTTAATATTCAGTCTTGGTTTCTTCTTTCTTTTTTCTCAATTTGACCACATATAGTAAGATTACGATTATGTTACACTAAGACAGGTCAAGACAGAATCATGGCTAATAACAAAGAAAATTATAAAAAGAAGGATAGTAAACACCAAAGAGATCACAAACATGATGAAGAGTAAAAATATACAACAAATGCTAGAACAAGACATGAAAAGGTATGAAAAAGAGAGCCCTTGCTGTACATTTGTGAAGATAATAAAGAGTGCAGAGATGATGCAAAGGGGAGGAATAATGGAACCTGTTGAAGTCTGTGAAATGACAACTAAGACACAAAAGGAGATTCTAGAGGAAGAAGAAATATTAACATTAACACAATTACTATTATCCCCAAAGATGCAACAACAGATTGACAGAATAAATATAGAGAAATGGGGAGCCTCCACACCAGAACATACAGTGGAATGGATCAACACAGATGACGAAAGATTCTTGGTCAAAATAAAAATAACTAAGGAAAAGGAGGAAATTCACTCCAGAAACTATCAGTACATAAAAGAAGAGCAGACAGTTGCATTTATGAAATTGATGTTCCCAGAGGCATTCATGAAAACTAAACTCAAAGAAATGTTAAAACCATGCAATCAGTTGGTGGTGGATGTAGAATGCATTACATCAAAGCTGGAAGTGAATGAGAAAATTCAGATGAGTATGAGCAGAAGAGGTCTAACACAAATCTACTGGGAGACATTAAAAGAGAGTAAAATGAACTACCCAGCCATGATTGGACTGGCAACAGCGCCAACAATGTTAGAAGATTACAAAGAAATAGAGCAACAAATAAAAACAAAAATCCTCATCTGTACTCCACCACATTCAGTTTCAATCCTGATGGTACTCCTGAGGTGGAGGATACCTAAGAATGTAAAAATTGCAAAAACCTTTCTACACAAATATAAAAACTTATGTGAATATGAAAGAAGGAGCAAAAGCAATAGTTGAGAGAGATGATTATAAAAAGTCAAAGGAAATACTGCTCAATAATGATAACAAAAAAGTGGTATATGTTGAGGGAGTGATAACTTCTTATCAACTATACACTCAAGGAAAACTGATACATGAACAATTAAAAGAACTGTGAGATGAAATAGACAAACAAACAACAAAGGTGATCATGCTGTTTTTGGCAGTGAATGATGTAGTATGGTTGGACTTATTGGATAAAAAAATACTGATTCTATGATGTCACAAATTAGTAGAAATAGTGACAATGACAAGATTAAATAAAAATGATCCAACAACAATAACAGAAGAAGAGGTGAGGGAGAACATAAGCTTCTTCTATAAGGATGTGGCAAGTACAAAGAGTCTCAGGAGAGTCTTTACATTCTTCTATCTGAACACAACAATACACAAAGAGATGGCACACACAAGTAGAGCAGATGCACACCTGACATTAATGATAGCAATAAAAGGCATCCATCTATATTGAAAGTTCTATGAGATTTTTTCAGCAAAAATGAATGAACTCAGAGAGATCATACTAATATTGGAAAATGTTAAAGAGGTGAAATTCCTATGATACCACAGTACAGTGACAACAGAAAGAGAGGTGGTACTGAAAGTAACTAAACAACCTGAATTTGCAACAACAAGCTGGAGTGATCCCCAAGTGGAAATGATAATTAAAAAAGCTGATGAATTGGTCCACAGAGAACAAGCTGTACTAAAAATAATGCAAGCTGAGGAGGGCTTGTAGCATAATCCAAAGCATAATGCTGCTAAGAAGAAGAAGATCAGATGATTAGTCAAGATTTAGATCAAATTATGATTATTGATTAAAAAACAATTTAAGTATAATTATCACATCTTTGTAAATGCAACTAAGTATTAATATAGCAAACTAGTACTTGTTGAACAATTTGACCAAACAAAGGGGGCAAATTCACTTCCATTATTTTTAGCCATTTTTGGCAGATGATCTAAATTTGAATTTTGAACAGCAGGTACTTTTTGAAGTTAACTATAAATACACATTACAAATTGAGTTTAAGTCAGTTACAAACAGCATTGAGAGCTACACTGAGTTAGGATAGGGAACACATAAAAACATCATTGAGCTGAGTCTTGGAACTACTTGATCAATGATGGAGGTGCATGTGGTTTGATTCAGAGGTCAGAGTTGGCTGGAGGCCATAACCAGATCACAGAGCAGAACTGTGATGGCAGTGTACCTAAACAGTATCAAGTTATGCTAGTTAAGCAAAGGTTAATGAAATGCATACTACATCAGAGTAAAGAGTTAACATAAATACATCCCTACCTGCATATAATGAGGAACAATGATTTAAAAGAATGATTTAATCTCAGTTAACACTTGGTAGCAGATGCTACATGAGGGGTGACATCTCAGCTCCTTTTATCTCATGGATTATGCCTTTGCCTCACTCATCTCCCTGTGGGTGGCTGGTTTTCCATTTGCTTCATCTGGTGTGATTTGGTTGCTAAACATAAAGAATAATTAAGTTCCCAATCCTGGGTATTTAAATAATCTAAATACTCTTGGTCTCTAACTCCATGTCTAGGCAAAATACGAGTAGCAGTAATGTTGCTACTATTACCAAGGTAACTATCATACTTGACCTCAGTGAGGTCCCCCTCCTCACATTCAGTGAGGTTATTATAAGTCTCAAGTTCATTTACTCTGTCATCAACAAGTGAAAATTCACTGTTAGTGTCAATGATGACGTTACTAATATCTTTAACCATTCTCTTGAATCATTGAAAACAGGTGACTCTCCCACTACTTAATAAATATTTATGATGATCTAACACTTTGGTTATAGTGAATAGGTCTTGCCAGTTAGTAGCAAGCTTCTGTATTTGATTAGCATCAATGATTTGGTGAGGAATATAGGTGAAGACCTTGTTGCCAAGCTTAGGAGGCTTGCCATATAATTTACAATTGAAATTCCGTCATTGGCTGATGACAGATTGATTAGTATTTCTACAAATAGTTAACTGCACTTCTTGGAACTTGTGTAGCATTGATTCACAAAATTCTCCAACTTAGGTTCACTGTAATCAGGAAACATAACAGAAAGAGGGGTGCTTGCTTCATGGCCAAACATAGCCTTAAAAGGGCTGACCTTTGTAGTAGAATGCACTGCATTGTTGTAAAAATATTCTACAGCTTTGATAATGTGTTTCCAGTTTTGTCCTGCTGCGTGGGCAAGAGTGACTCAAATTAGATTAATGACCATATGGTTAAGCTGTTCCATGACTCTGTTTGACTGCAGATGATACACAGAAGTGAACTCATAGAGTATTTCAAGTTCTTTCATTAGAGTCTCCATCAGGTGGTTATCAAAGTGGGGACCATGATCAGAAATCAGGTGTTCCATGGGCCCAAACTTAAGGATCCATTCCTTTACTACTTTCTCTACAATTACCTTTGAATTAGTACTGTTGAGGGGGATGAGTCAGGCATATTTAGTAAAATGATCAATGAGCACTAGAAGATATTGGTACCCTTCTTCATTGTGGGAGAGCTTCTCAATGTCCATGTGCACAACTTTGTTTGTGCATTCTATATCTCTGTTGTGAAGCTCAGCTCATTGCTCTGGAAAATGTCCAGTCCCTTGTAATAAACAAGTAGTGCATTTATCAATTACATATTGGACTGTGGCTCTAATGACAACTGTGACATACCTTGTGTTAAATGTGTGCTTAGTTTGTATAATGCTTAAGTGGCCTTTTTCATGAATCTTTTGCACCAAATCTCTTTGGAAATACCCAGGGACAGCTAACTGACTATTTCAACTTTGAGCATAAAGCACGCCTGCCTCTGTCTGTTTCCAGTTGTATCACTGAAAGTATCTGTTTGCAACAGGACTGATGATATAATTAGTGTTTTTAATTTTTCTATGATCTCACTTAGCACCTTATTGTGGCATTGGTTGTGCAAAATCTCTGCTCTGGTGATTTCTTCTTTTACAAGGATTGGAAGGATCATGTTGCCATGGTGATCTGTATTGATCTTGGGAAGGCACTCATAATTGGTGAGAGGGATGAATCCAAATGGTGTCTTTTTTCCTTGTGGTTTCCAGAGATCATGCTCATAGGTAGGGAGAGCAGTCCAATAGTCCACATTGTTATGAAGTCTCCCTGGACAGTGCTTAATAGAAAATGTAAAATCATTCAAGTATTCAATCCAATGGTTGACAATGTTGGACTTGTCCCTGGAAAATTTCTTCAGCCAGGCTAGTGCAGAGTTATCTGTTGACATGGTAAATTGATGACCAAGAACAAAGAAGCAAAATTTCTTTATACTCTCCACTAGCACTAACATTTCAGATTTTGTAGCACTGTAATTCTGCTCAGCATTTTGGAGTTTGTGGCTGAAATACTGGATTAGGAATTCTCTTCTGTCAATGACTTGGCTGAGCATGCCAATAATTGTGTCAGAACAGGCATCACAGTCAATAATGAACTCTTTTGAGTAATCCAGCATGTTCAAACTAGGAATCTTTCTTAGTTCTCCCTTGATGGCATCAAGCTCCTCTTGCTCTGACCAAGTCCACTTAAATTAAATACTGCACCATAATAGGTCGGAAATATGCTTGGTCTTGTTAGCTAGTTCAGAGATGAAAGCACTGTAATAATTTAGAAATCCCATTAGGCATTGCACATCCTTACAAGAGTGAGGAGTTTCAATTTTGTCTAGATAATCTTTAGTGTCATTCTTGATGGAAATATGACCAGGTTCAATGATTCTCCCAAGAAAAGTAACATGTGGTTGTCAAAGGGAACACTTGTTTCCATTAACTTGGAGACCAGATTTGTATCAAAAATTAAGAGTGTGTCCAAGCCTTTCCAGATGCTTGGAGAAGTCATTACCAGCAACAAGGATGTTGTCCATGTAGGCAGTTATGCCTGGCTAGAGTACATTAGCACCATTTCTAAGCACATGGGTGATGTAGCACTGAAAGGTCACTGGGGTGTTGCAGAGCTTGAAAGCCATGTATTTATACTCAAAGAGATGAAGGCAGTCTTTGAGATATCAGCAGGCTTCATTGGCACCTGCCAATATGCTTTGCACAAATCAAGGCAGCTGAACAACTTATACTGACTAGCATCATGGAGAAGATCCTTTATGCATGGAAGTGGATACACATCCTTTACTGTGACATTGTTAAGCTTCCTGAAGTCCACACAGAGGCAGTACTTGTCACCTTGTTTAATAAAGACAGTGGGTGCTGAATAGGGGCTATTGCTATCTTGAATAATGCCACTTTCTATAAGATTGCTCAGAATCTTTCCATACTCTTCTCAGAGGTTTTCCAGTACCCTCCTAACAGGTAGGCAAATTGGATGATCATTCTTGGTTGCAATAGAGTTTTGTTCACCAACAGCCTGGCCAATGCTGATTGAGCTGTAATTGAAAACCTCATAATGTTGCTGAAGCAGGTGAGAAAGTGACTCACACTATTGGGAACTAAGATGTGGATGAGTCCATTCATTAACAAGAGGGATCTGGATGGGATTGCTTGGCTCTGCCAGATTGTGAATGGCAGTTAATATCAGTAGACAGGTGGTGGCCTGGAATTCCAGATGGACCAGAGTTGCAATAATTTTCAGTTGAGAAGGGTCTATCTTGACCAATGAATTAGAACTATTTAGAATAGTAATGTATGTTCTTCCTTTAGAGATATGGCAGAGATCAGGGGAGAAGTTGACTGTAGAGAAACACTTCCCCTTGAATCCAGAAACCATAACATCACCAGTGTATGCAGAGTCAGTGGTGATTGGAACACGTCCCCAATGATGAGGCTCAACAATTACACTTTCAGAAAAACTTAACAAGATATCCTGCTCTGGAATGGTAGTGAGCTCCTGCTGATGTTTGCTTTTGCAGATGGAAATTGTGTTCTTCCCATAGTTGATAACACACGCATTCTGCTTGAGGAAGTCATTACCCAGAATTATGTCATATGGGAGTTCCTGCCAAATGCATAGTTCCAGGTTCTGTACATGACCTTTCAAAGATAATGAGTTCCCAGAGGCATCCAACAGATGTGCAGTAAATGGAATTAAATCATCTCATTCTCATGACAAACATAACTTGGAGCAACAAGAGTCACTAATGATTGAGGTTGAAGCCCCAGTATTGATGGTGACATTAATCAGAGATTCATTTATATCTACAGGGATAATATTAATATGCAACAGTGAAGTGATTATCAGAATGTCATGTGCATGTTTTCTAGGAGGCAGCAATCCAACTAGTTTAACTGATCAACAGAGCTGACTGGTAAATCAGGAGGACACTCTCTGACTCCAGGCTCATTGTAGAATCATGGGGTGCTTCTAGCAGCTTAAGCAGTACAAAGGTTGCAGAAGATTACCATCACCAAGAGCAACCCACTCTCTAACAAAACAATAGAAGATTGGTAATTTGCCAATTTCATTAGAGAAAAAAGTAATTCCAAGACAGTTAAAGTAGCAACCAATTCACACAGCATCATGCCAAAGCCAAGCCTTTAGAATCCATCCTCAGAAATCCAAGGTGCTAATTGTGTGTCTCAAGTTGTAATTTCTAGCTCAATACAAATAATTTATCTTCAGGTTTATCTACTCAGCTCATGTAATAAGATAGTAATAAATGTGTAGTCCTTTTATTTCCTACCCTTATACATAGCCCTTATGTGACCACAATATAGGCTCACATCTGTCAAGGAGTGAGTTAGCACTGTAGCATCATCCAAAACAAAACAGAAATAAGCTGCAAACATTGCAGAAGATACTAAGATCGAAAAGAAGTGATTAAAAAATATTATGATTAAATCAAGTGTGATTATTTCAGTTTGATTTGTATATCACAACCAAGAGAATAACATGTGTCAAGAAAGAGATAATTGTATCTGTTGATAAAAACATTTTCAACAAATTGTTGCTTACATTATTTTTAGCCACCATCTTGGCAGAGGTTTAAATTTGAATCAACAGGTACTTCTCTTCAAATTACTATAAATACAATTAAAACTATTGTAAGAGTTGATAAAGAATTTTACTTAGAATTCTTATTATTTCATCTTATTAACAGTTTGATTATTTAATACAATGTCAAGCTAATCAAGCAGTGTTTAGTAGTGGTCTGGATCCATCACAGGGAATGATTCAAGGGTCTCTGTGCCAGATCACAAAAGTGCACTTAGGTTAGGCATAGTGGTTTTCTCTTGATTAGCTGACTAGCATTTCCAACTACATGTATTAGATAATTAACTCTCAACAAATGGTTGGATAACCAAACCTTAGGGAGTATCTTAATATATTTTCAGATCCAAATTAATGACCTACAATCAACTGATAATGACTTTACATGTAGTAATTGTAAATGTAGGTTAGGAAGTTGTTCAATATTTATTTAATAAAGCCAATATATTTTGGTAATGGCTACATATAGTATTGAATGAACAACTAGTGACAGTTTCTGGTTGCAAGTAGATATAACACTTTCACACAAGAGAGGTTAAGTCAAGTTGTGTCATGCCTTGAGTAAGCACCAAGCTAATGTAGGGTACACATAAGCTATCTTGATTGAGCTGAGAAGTGGCACTCAAGCATTGGATGGAATGGTGAAATTGGATGTGGAGATCTGCTTTGGGCAGATGCCCACTGAAAGATTGATGCAGAGGTTACCGCCTTGTTTTGTCACCTAAAAAGTGAATAGTTAACTAGACAAGCAGTAACAATAAGTAAATCCTTACCCGCAATAACACAGTCAATGTTACAAGGTAACAGTGAATCAATGGTGATAAAGCCTGGTACAGGATATTACATGGCGACTGTGACAGCCAAGAATAGCAAACCAACAGAAGAAACATTCAATTAAACAGACCACAAAACAACATCACATGCTACAAGTGAAAGTATGAAAGCAACAAACTGTTTACACAAACCAACTACTAATGAGAGGCAAAGAGATACCCTGAACCAAACAAATGCACTTAACAGAGATCCTGGAATTGCACTCTGGAGATGAGAAAGCCACTATGAACCAGAAGAAAAATGACAAAAACCAGAAAAAGAAGCACAAAGAAAACTGCAGTGAAAGCAGTAACCCCCAGGACCATTTGATCATCACTGTATTATGGTGAAAATTCAGCAACAGACGCCACAGATACAGAACTACAATCTTTCAGTTCACCCCCAGAGACAAACCCCACAGATACAAATCCACTAGATATAATGGTGTTGTTAAGAAAGAGTCAGGAGAACGAGGAAACCTTAAGGCAGCAAGTAGAACAATTGACTGAGAAGGTCAAAGAAATGGAATGCCAAAACGAATCAATATTGAGCGAAATCAGGGTAAACATGGAAATGTGATTAGAAGAACAAAATCAGTTATTTCAAAACGAAATCAAAATCTTGACTCACCAATTGTCAGAGTCCAACAAAAGGTTTCTAGAAGAAAACCAGTGATGGCAACAAAGAAACCAGGAACTAGAAAGAACAAACAGACAGCTGATTGAAGATAACGACCTATAAGCAGGAAAGTTAGAACAACTCAAAGATAAATTGAGACTGTTATGCTCAACAGAAGAGGAGAGCAGAAACAATATGCAATCTCACAAAATTGAATTCCAAGCTAAAAAAGACAGTGAACTACTGGCACCACATAGGTCAAGCTGAAAGGAAGTAGTATTCAACAAAGAAGCATACTATGATGAGGAAGACATATTACAAATGGAAGATGAAATGGACGAAGCAACACCAACTGACGAGGAGTCGGAAAACTAAGTAGAGCGCCAACTCATAACAACCGTGCAGTGATAATGATCCTAACAAACCTCGACATGATGAATACGATAACAATAGCCATTAATGGAGTGATGACAAAAGCAACAATCGATACCGGAGCAGCAACATCTATAATCACTGATGAATGCGCTACGAAATTGGGATTTCAATGAGAAGACATGAAGAATTGTAACAAAAGATTAATTAATGCGTCAGGGGATTATATCAACACGAAGGGAATGATAGACGTTGCACAAATGAGAATTGCGAACATGACGTTCGAACAACCTTTGGTGGTGGTGGACACACACAATAATGCATTACCATATGAAGTCATATTGGGAAATGATTTTCTGACAAAAAACGGTTGTGTCATTAACTATGTGAACAAGATGATAAAGATAAAAGAAGAGGAAATGGAAATCAAAGAGGAGCAAGAGAAACAGAGAACAATCACTTTTCAACTACAAGAAGACATTCATCTACAGCCACATCAATGGAAGATGCACACAATCAGGACAGAAGAAAATATCACAGCTGACATAATGCTATATGACAATAAAGGCATCAACACCAAATTAGTTTCAATGCTGTCTAGCATTTGTACAATAAAAAACAGCAAAGGAAGGGTACCAATACTCAATGCTATGAACCAGATCGTAAACCTGAAAAGATCCCAGATAAGAATATATGGAAAATACATCAGAACTAACATCAGACTCATTTGGAAGGCAATTGAAGATGACGATGGAGCAAGTAATTTGCATGGTCAACTCGAGGACTTGCAAAGGAAAGCAGATAGTACTCCACATGGCCGACTCGAGGGCGAGTGGACAAACACCATCAAAGTCACAAGTACTCCCAAAAGCTGATTCAAGGGTGTTGGGATGAAAGCAGAAGAGGAAGATACACATAGGATACCAGAGATAAAGGACAAAGACTATCAACATTGGGAAGAAGGAGACATCATGCAATTAAGAACACTTTTAGAGAAGCATAAACGNTGGAAAAACAGCAAAGATAACTCAATTAATGAGGAAGGCAGTTCCATTTGTATGGACATGTGAAGAACAGGAGGAACTCAATAACATCAAGGAAGAGCTCGCAAAATTACCCTCCCTCAATACACCTGATTACAACAAACAATTTATATTAGACTTTGATGCAAGCAAGGTGGCAATTGGAGCAACATTGGGCCAAATGAGAAATGGAAAAGAAGTGCCCATCCAGTTTTTCAGTCACAAGCTACAGGCCAGTGAAGAGAACTACAGCTCCACTAAAGTCGAAATGCTCACGCTGATTGAAAGCATTAAAAAGTTTTGACCCTTCCTCATAGGAAGGGAGTTCAGAGTATGAACAGACAACAGTGGTCTGGCGTGGTTGAAAAAGTTTTTGGGAGACAATTCCAGGATAGTGTCTTGGTGGATTGAGTATCTAAATGAATTCACATTCACGATTGAACACAGAAAAGGCACATTACACAACAACACGGATTTCTGGACATCACTCCCAGAGTACCAAAGAGATGCAACAAAGACTGACGGAGAAAAGAAACAATTTCAGTTCCTGCTGCACACTGAATACTAGGGGCTACTGGAAATAAATGTTGACAAAAAGGGTCAAGCAGTGCTACCAATACTAATAAGAGAGGAAATAACAGAACAGGAGATAGTGGACAAACAAAAAGACGATATAGTCCTAAGCAAGATCATCAAGAAGATCAAAGAACCGCGAACAACATTATCCAAGATAATGGCAGGATACTATGAATGCTACAAGTGGAAGATCAACAAGAATGGACTGCTATATGTC
>CABFPE010000051.1:1839425-1863118 GCA_900660155.1 Hofstenia miamia | reverse complement strand
TTGGAGCAAGTAATTTGCATGGTTGACTCAAGGACTTGCAAAGGAAAGCAGATAGTACTCCACACAGCTGAGTCAAAGGCAAGTGGATGAACACCATCAAAGTCACGAGTACTCCCAAAAGCCAACTCAAGGGCATTGGGACAAAAGCAGAAGAAGAAGATACACACAGGATACCAGAGATAAATGATGAAGACTATCAACATCTAGAAGAACAAGACATCATGCAATTTAGATCACTTCTAGAAAAGCATAAACAAATATTCAACTATGGAGAGATAAGTGTTGGTCAGGCAGTAGGTGAAAAACACAAAATGATCTTAGAAAATGTGGGACTCTGGATCAATGGAAATAAATGTGACATCCTCAAGGAGAAGATAGTGTTCCTTGGAAGAATGATAGAAAAAGGGAGGATCTGCATGAAGGACAAAGCCTGAGAGATGATCCAGAAGATAGAGAAACCAAACAACAAAAAGGATATTCAGAGAATCATGGGATTTATCAATCATTATGGAACCTTCATCCCAAAGATAGCTGGAAAAACAGCAAAGATGACTCTATTGATGAGGAAGGCAGTTCCATTTGTATGGACATGGAAAGAACAGGAGGAACTCAATAACATCGCGAAATTACCTTCCCTCAATACACCTGATTACAATGAAAAGTTTATATTAGATTGTGATGCAAGTAAGGTGGCAATTGGAGCAACATTGGGCCAAATGCGAAATGGAAAAGAAGTACCCATCCAGTTCTTCAGTCACAAGTTGCTTGCCAGCTAAGAGAACTACAGCTTCACTAAAGTTGAAATGCTTATGCTCATTGAAAGCATCAAAAAGTTTCGACACTTCCTCATAGGAAGGGAGTTTAGAGTATGAACAGACAACAGCGGTCTGGCCTGGTTGAAAAAGTTTTCGGGAGAAAAATCCGGGATAATTTCCTGGTGGATTGAGTATCTTAATGAATTCACCTTTACGATTGAACACAGAAAAGGCACATTACAAAACAAAGCGGATTTCTGGACATCACTCCCAGAGTACCAAAGAGATGCAACAAAAACAGATTGAGAAAAGAAACAATTTCAGTTCCTGCCGCACACCGAATACGAGGGGCTACCGGAAATAAAGGTTGACAAAAAGGGTCAAGCAGTGCTACTGATACTGATAAGAGAGGAAATTACAAAACAAGAGATAGTGGACAAACAAAAAGAAGATATAATCCTAAGGGAGATTATGAAGAAGATCAAAGAGCCGCGAACAACACTATCCAAAATAAAGGCAGGATACTAAGAACCTTACAAATGGAAGATCAACAAGAATGGACTGCTATATGTCAAAGCTGGAAACAATCAAATTGCGATACCAGACTATTTCAAGAGGGAACTAATACATAAGATCCACAAGAAGGGCCATTTAGGAATAACACAGACAGAGAAAACATTTAATGCTCGTTTCATAACAACAGCCTTCAGGAAAGTCGTGGAAGACATCATTAACAAATGCAACACATGCCTCCTAAACAATAAACAGCATTTCCCCACACAACAAGCTCCACTGGAAAAAATCATTGTGACACAACCCAATGAAATAGTTCACATAGAACTTGAAATGCTATCAAAAGATTCCAAAGGCTATCAGTACCTACTAGTCATGGTGGACAACTTCAACAAATATGCAAGGATGGTTCTGATGCAGAACACCACAGCAGAAACTACAGCCGAGCTAGTTCTAAAAGAATGGATATTGGAACTGGGACTGATGGAGACGATTATAACAGAAAAAGGGCCACAGTTTGAAAGTGGACTATTTCAAAAAATGGCAAAATTAATAGAAATTGCAAATGAAAGCACAACTGCCTATCACCCCCAGGGGAACAGAGCAGTGGAGCCACTTAAATGAACAATGATTAAGCTGATTAGAGTGGCAACAAAAAGAATAGGAGGAAATAAATGGAGAGAGGTTATAGAAATGATCGAATAATATTAAAATACAATGGTACATGCAACAACCCGGGTATCAACATTCAAAGCCATGTTCAGGAGAGAGGCAGCAACCCTGCTATTGATGCAGTATACCAATTTCAGCAGGAAGTTGGACAACACATACATACAACAACCAAGGAATCAGATCACGGGAATCCACGAAACGATGTGTCACAACATTAAGAAGTCAGCAGTGAGACAACAACGCAAATATAATAAAAAAATTTATGGTCACCCACATAAGGTAGGTGATAAAGTATACGCCTTCACACCGATTAAACTTGTAGACACAAACCAAGTCCGGAAGTTGAAAACAGTATGGTCTGGCCCCCACATGATAACACAAACACTGCCGAACAATGAATACATGTTAGATAACAATAGACTTTTACATTTTCAAAACCTGAAGAGAGCAACAGCAGACATTGAAGAAACAAAAATAGATGACAATGCTGAATTTAAAATATGCTGAATTAACCGCAAAGAGGTCCTATAAAATATGTATGATTTAGATAGTGTACATGAAGAAGAATTTAAAGATGAATACATACTGGAAACTATGGAGGATGACCTGAGCAGAAGAATAATGCCTCAGAGGGCAGCAAGAAATAAACCTATATATGACCCTGAGACATGGTATATAAATGTATTAACTGCATTTAGGAAATTAGAAGGAAATGATGCACCAACTGATGAAGAAGAGAGTGTGCAGAGCCCAGCAGACAGAAGGACTCTCAACAACAAACAGAAGGAGGAGGATACGGAGAAGTTCTCAAACCGGAAGTCAGATCAAAGGCAGAAGGGACGAGAATGAAGAACCGATGAATAGACAACATAGAGTGAAACGGCGTCCTAGTAGTCCTCAAGGCCGATTCAAGGGCAGAAAGACAAAAGGACAAAGAGCCTCTCCCACCAGGGATCTGCACTGCCGATTCAAGGGCACGCAGAAAACTGGTGCACAGCACAACTTTCCTTCCCATAGTCCACTACGCCGATTCAAGGGCGGTGAGACATGCGGAGATCCAGAGGAAGGTGTAAGTGGTGGAAGAACTGTGGAGATATGAAAGTGATTCAAGGCTGACGTTATCTCATCCGGAACCACAGCTGGTCAAGTGCTGGTACAAGTAACTGTGAGCTGATTCAAGGGCAAAGCAGTAGAAAATATCAGCACAGATTCACAGCCTCTGGACTGTGAACCGAAGCACCAGTAGATTACCATTTAGGATGACCCAGCTACACGCCTCCTCAGATACAACTTCAGAACAAACTGTAAGATCAAAAGAGAGAGAAAAGCAAATGTCAAAAATAGATGGGGAAACATTACACCCCTATTTTATGGGAACATCGAAGATGCGCTACAATGCATTCGCAAAATTATCGCCGGAAACAAAGTCCCACATATGAAAAGTCGCAAGGATCAAGGGAAAATTCTTACCAATTGTGCTTGATGCCAACAATAGGCCAAAAGTTAACGTAATTATCAGCTACCCACAGGAAATGAACGAAATGCTAGAAAGGCCATATATGCGCAGTATGGTGCACGTCGTATTCGATGATGCATTCACACTAGACACAGCCCAAGCAATAATGGCATATAAAGATAAAATCGCAGAGATACCAGAGATCAACATGGATGCAGATAATCTCACAATTATACACATCCTGAAACAAAAAGAATACACGAAAGCATTAGAAAAGAAAGTAGATGACACAACAAGGATGGCAAGAGTACAAAATGTCAGAATTGTACTAATAACAATTACAATGGAAGAAGAGATTCCTGACCACCTGGAAATTGCATGTCAGATAGGAGAAAATATCTTCCCATGGGAGAAATCAGATAAAAACACAATGATCCCAGAGCTGATATGCCTGGATTTACAAATAGACTATTGGGCGCAAATCTACCGAATCATGGTAGACCTGTGTATAGCAATCAATTTGTACAGGCAAACAAAAACTATAGAGCTAACAATGGATATGGAGGGCATTGAGAAAGCAAACACGCTGTTTATAAAGTGCAGCCTCACACAATGTCAGGAACATCTACAACAGATTCAAATGATTTGGAAAACAATGAAATTACAACAAAAAGTAGAGGAGGGCTGGCCTAAGATAAGAATTGATGCACCATCCAGAAAGTTCCACAAATCAATTGAAATAAATTAAACACAAAGAAAGACTTTAAACAAATGATATTTGAGGAGAAGAACACACCAGAGATACATTACAGGACTACAGCATGGATATTAGCCATCTTTACAACAGAAGAAGTGGAACCAAAACTGCCAATCTCACGACAAACCCAGCACAAGTTGACAAAAGCAAAGAGATATGAAATCGCAATATCCCCAATCAATACACAGACAAAGAACTGGTTACTAAAGGGACATACTGGAAAACTGGAATCACCAAACAAAACAGAAAAACCAGTACAAGTAATGGAAAAAATACTGAGCAGAATAATTATGCAAGAAAATCCGTTGGGGAAAATATCATCAATAAGCATCACTAACAAGATGGGGATATGAGGAAATACATGTGGGGAGCAACATCTGAGACACAGATGAAACAGCTTCAAAACCAGCCATGGCTCACAATGAAAAAGATCATAAAAAGAAAACTGGTGAGCACAGCAGAAATTTGAAATATAATAATGCAGAAAAATGTGCAGAACATATTAGATTACAAAATGAGATACTATTACTACAATGTCACCAAAAGGGTCGAAATTGTCACTATGATGAGAATAAATAAAAACAACCCCAATACAATCACAGAGGAAGAATTCAGAAATAACATTAGCTTTTTCTACAAGGATGTGGTGAACACTCGAAGTTTAAGAAAAGTTTTTATGTTCTTTTACCCTGATAACCAAATTAGGGAAGATTTAGCACACACAAGTAGAGCTGACGCACAGATGACTCTTATGATCAGCATCAAGGGTATTCAGTTATATCAAAAATATTACGACATCTTCTCACAGAAAATCAATGAGTTAAGAGAGCTAACACCAATAGCAGAAGATATTAGAGAAACCCGGTTCCTAAGATATGCCAACATTACAACCACAGAAAGAGAAGCAGTGCTAAAAATGACAAAACAGGCGGAATTCAAAAATACAATGTGGTCCAATCAACAGGCAGAAACGATAATTCGAAAAGCAGACACTCTGGTACAGGGAGAACAAGCTGTGCTAAAAATAACGCAAGCTGAGGGGGGCGTGTAGCATCATCCAAAATAAAACAGAAATAAGCTGCAAATGTCGCAGAAGATACTAAGATCAAAAAGAAGTGATTAAAAAATATTATGATTAAATCAAGTGTGATTATTTCAGTTTGATTTGTATATTGCAACCAAGAGAATAACATGTGTCAAAAAAGAGATAATTGTATCTGTCGATAAAAACATTTTCGACAAATTGTCACTTACATTATTTTTAGCCGCCATCTTGGCAGATGTTTAAATTTGAATCAACAGGTACTTCTCTTCAAATTACTATAAATACAATTAAAACTATTGTAAGAGTTGATAAAGAATTTTACTTAGAATTCTTATTATTTCATCTTATTAACAGTTTGATTATTTAATACGATGTCAAGCTAATCAAGCAGTGTTTAGTAGTGGTCTGGATCCATCACAGGGAATGATTCAAGGGTCTCTGTGCCAGATCACGAAAGTGCACTTAAGTTAGGTATAGGGGTTTTTCTCTTGATTAGCCGACTAGCATTTCCAACTACATGTATTAGATAATTAACTCTCAACAAATGGTTGGATAACCAAACCTTAGGGATTATCTTAATATATTTTCAGATCTAAATTAATGACCTATAATCGACTGATAATGACCTTACATGTAGTAATTGTAAATGTAGGTTAGGAAGTTGTTCAATATTTATTTAATAAAGCCAATATATTTCGGTAATGGCTACATATAATATTGAATGAACAACTAGTGACAGTTTCCAGTTGCAAGTAGATATAACACTTTCACACAATAGAGGTTAAGTTGAGTTGTGTCATGCCTTGAGTAAGCACCAAGCTAATGTAGGGTACACATAAGCTATCTTGATTGAGCTGAGAAGTGGCACTCAAGCATTGGATGGAATGGTGAAATTGGATGTGGAGGTCCGCTTCAGGCAGATGCCCACTGAAAGATTGATGCAGAGGTTACTGCCTTGTTTCGTCACCTAAAAAGTGAATAGTTAACTAGACAAGCAGTAACAATAAGTAAATCCTTACCCACAATAACACAGTCAATGTTACAAGGTAACAGTGAATCAATGGTGATAAAGCCTGGTACAGGATATTACAGCACCCCTGGCACAGAGGAGTTCTCCTACATTATCACTGGATCTTACAATTTCATCATTATAAAATTCATACCAGAGCTAAAATGGTTAATGAAATATAATAAAAATAAAAAGCAAATGGTATCCAGTGAGAATGAAATTTATTTTGCCTTTGCTTACAATCATTTGCCCTATTTATACAAAAAGTAGGTAAATATTTACCTTTCTTTACAAAAGTTAGTTTCCCTCACATATTAACTGAGCAATTACACATAATACAAAAGCTCTGAGGGGACAATCAATAAGTTTGAAACTTAGGTTCAAAATAATCAAAAATTAACAAAATTATCAATTCATTTACAAAATAGCACCAAATTAATTTTAGAGTGCGCCAAAAATTGAAGTAAAACAAAAAGAGGCCCTGAGTGACTCTACATCATCAATGATGAAGCCTTTGCCATTGGCAACTAAACAAATTACAGCATGGCATTGAGAATTTGTATGGCCTTTCTGGTCACTACAGAAACAACAAGTCTTGTTCAAGTTCCATCTTCACTGTTGAAGCAACAGTGCTTGAGGAGGTAGGGGTTTCTGCAACATAGAAGAACCTGCTTTAAGATCTCCAGCATCCTTGTTGATATGAGTGGTATTGTGCAGCATGTACACAATGCTAATAGCTTTACAAATTATCAGGTTAAGATCATCTTCTGGATCACACTTGAGTTGAAGGCAGCTATGAATGTTGGGTGGAAAGCCCTGACAAATGTATGAAAAGAGATCATGCTTTGAAAATTGGGGGTGAGCTTGCTTAAACAGAACAGCCTTTCCACCTGTGGGATGTAAGTGTGCATGTTGTTGCCTTCTTGAACAAAAGGTTGCATAATAGCATCTTGTATTGATGCTTAATGTTAGGCACCTTGTAATGGTCCTCAAAATAACTGATGAGAAATTGGTAATTAGTCTTCACATTCCAATCCAACATCATGTATTGGTTGTATGTGAGACCAGAAGGTAGGTAGGGAATTGAACAACAGCAGCATCCTGAGTTGCCTTGTACTGCTGCATGGTTAATTCAAAAAGGAAAAACCACTCTTCAAAAGACTGTGAAATTTTATTGATCTTTCTGGTGAACTTAGGCAATATAGAATGGTGATTAAATAAGTTAGCAGTTTCATTTCCAACAGCAATTGTAGGTAGGATCAATTGGGTAAAACATGGTCCATTTTTCAGAGTGGATGTAGAAAGATCACATGACTGTGGTGGAGTAATTGGAGTGACAACAGTGGGGGTAACACAAGTATTCACAGGTGCAGGAGGCAAAACATTTGCAATCAGCACATATGGAACTAGAGCTGTGACTGTGGTTAACATAGAAACTTGAGTCAAAGCTGACTGCATAAAGGTGGGCTCTCCAGTTGTGAATGAAGTGACAGGGGTAATGAATTGAGGCATTAATGGTGTAGAAATAGAGACAATAGGGCTGCTCAGAAGGTGAGCAGAAATCATTTCAGAAAAGCATTTGGAAAAGGTGTCCAAAGTGTCTTGTAAAACACTGTGAACCACATACTCAGAATTGGAGAGTGAAAAACAAGGTGGGCTATTCTGCCTTAGCAGGGATTTAGGCAGAGGTGTTGCCAAAGTTTGAAGTTGAATTTCCAAAGCATTAATTGAGTCAATGAAATGTCTCTCTCTCAATTGAACATCATGAGTCTGTTCTTACATCTTGGCTTGAAGTGAATCTAGGTGTTGCTTAGAAGCAAGATATTAACTGGTTTGTTCAGCAAAGACAGCTCAGAGTTGATCAATCTCAGTCTTTTGAGGCTCAGGAGATGGTGTTGTCTGTGGGAGAATGTAATAAGGATCAAAAGAGAAACAAGTGAATTAATTCAAGCAGTGTTAGGAGCAACATTCAGGCTGCTAGCACTCACACTGGAAAAACCCTGAGTGGTAGTTCCATTACAAGACAAACTACTAAAATCCATTTAGAAAAACAATTCCAACAAATTGAGAGAAATTCCAACTGGGTTTGGAGAAACAAAAGCTAGTAACAGTAGACAGCACAGTGTAGGGTATGGTAATAAATCCAAATTCTAAGAGAATGAGAAAACAACAAAGTAACAACCAAAATGAGTAAAAACAATATTGGAGCTTGGTGACAGCTTCAAAGCACAGAACTGCAGTATAAAAATAACATAAGAGGCAAAGTTATGCCTCAAGTGGTAGTGAAGTTGATTCATGGCCAGGGGAAACAACTATCCCAGCTTGCTCACACCAAAGAGAAAGAACAAAACCAAATACAATATAGAAACAGTAACAGCTCAGCACTATGTTACAATCACCAGGCAAAAGCAGATGACCACTTTGGTAACTTCAACAGAATAGAGTAGAGAGTTCAGCTGACATCCTATTTTGTCCAGCATCACATCAGGGTCACCATGTAGAATTGTGGGGGGAGCTCTAGCTATTCTAGTGGTACTGGGAAACTCAAAAGTTAAGATCAAAGGTTGCAATGTTTACTGTAGCAGAGAGAGACCCACATTCCATCAAAAGCAAGAAACATTGGTGGTTCACCAATTTGCCCAATAAACACAGAAATTCCATAAAAAAATCCAGTAGTGACCAATTCACATGGCATCATGCCAAATCCATATCCATGAAGCCATCCTTACTTGCCAGGGTGCTAATGTGTGTCTGAAGTTGTAATTTCTAGCTCAATAAACAATTTATCTCAGACTTCTGTTATCTCAGCTTATGTAAATAAATAACAAACAAAAGGCACATAATTGCTGTGCATTCACATTCACCAATGGCATAGTATATTTGCAGTGTGTTGTTATTAAGTGCATGTACAAAATGAAATGATTGAATTAACAGATGTTATTCCCTACACATACATGTAGCTGTAATCTAAAGCAACCATGATTTAGGCTGCCAACTGTTAGGGGGCTAGTTTTTGCCCCAGACACTCATGGAGTAACTCCCAAATTGTTGCCAGATCTTAAGCAAGATTTATTATAAAATTCATAACAACCTAAAAGAGGTTAGCATATGAATAAATCAAAAAAGATCAAACATGATTGAAGTGAGACAAAGTGCAATTGCTACAGTTCTCTTATGTATTTATAACAATTTCATCAAATTATTACCAGTTACATGTTTACAAAACATTGCATGAAATTCCCTCACAAATTAAATGAGCTATGATACATATGACTCAGATCAAGGGAACAATGATAAAATGATCATAAAACTGTACTCAGAAATACAAAGAATTAAACAATAACAATTTGATAAATGGATAGAACAATAATTTCATAATGATGATGTAATCACTAAACTAGAGTGCCAAATTAATCAGAAATTATTGAAATAATAAAAATAAGGCACCTGAGTGACTCTACAATATCACAGTTTCCTTTCCTTGTATAAATTAAAAAACTAAATATATTGACCAATCTATTCTTTAATTCTGATACTTTCTAACCAAACACCACCTTCTCCTATCATATAAAACTATCATACTGAACAGTTAGTTTGGTTCTAAGTGTAAAGATTCAATTGGTTGGACTCAACAGGGTTCACACCATAGGATTATGATAAGAGGGGTAAATCAAAAGATTTTTTAGTTAGGCAATGTAAATTTGGAAGTCTAAATTCATTTAGAAAAATGGAATATTATATCATGGTTATCAAACAATAAGAGTAAGTATTACTCATGAATGCAAAAATTAAAACATTACTAAAAGTAAATCACAACTATTAGTTTGGCAAGTAGTAATACATACCAAAATTTAACAGTTCAAATTTCACAAATAAGAGGTATTATGTCCTAAGATATTAGTTCCTAATGATTGCATAGTAACATAATATTAAAAATCAAACAAAAAGATTAACATACCATACCAAGGATTCAAGAAGTGTTGAAATGGCAGTAAATAGGGAAACTACAACCAGGATTTTCAAGTACTCAGAAAGTTAAGAACTTAAATTTGAATGAGCTCACAAAACTTGATCAGAAAATTTAGGAAGAAAAATTGTCAAAACTCAAGTTTTATTGAAAATCCAGTTGCAAATAGTGTAAAAATGAATTATTTTGAATTTCATTTTTTTTATAAATCCCAAATAACTATTTTTAAGTTTTTATTGTAAAATAATATTTTTTATCCTAAAAAACTTGAACTTAGAAAAACTCAACTAAACTTGGAATTTTCTTTAGATAAATACTTGAAGTCAAACTCAAAATGTAAAAACTCAAACTCTGACCAGGGGTTTTGTGTTGAGTTTGAGTTACTTAAACTGTGTTCAAGTTCTTATGTTTTGAGTTTGAGTATTTTTTTAAAGAAAATTCTGAGATTGATTGAGTTTTTTTAATTATAAGTTTCTTAGGGTAAAAAACACTTTTTTTAATTCTAAACTTAAAATAGTTAATTGCAATTGCTAAAGAAGTTTTAAATAATTGCATTTTTATGGTATTTTCAAGTGGGTTTTCAATTGAGTTTGAGTTCAAGTTTTGATGACTTCTTTTCTGAGTTTTTCTTATTGAGTTTTGCAAGCTTATTTCAGTTCAAGTTCTTAATATTTCTAATACTTGAAAACCATGACTCTGACTGAGTAAATTGAACTTGCCTAAAAAACCATCAAAAAGTGAAAATATCACTTAAAATACAGTAGAAAATTAATTAGGACTTAATAGCCTATTACAAAATTTGTGATATTAACAATATAGGACATTAAGAAACAATGACAACACAGGGTTTTCCAGTTCTTGGAATGTAAGGAATTCAAACTCAAATAAGCTTGCAAAACTCTATCAGAAAAACTTGAAATCAACTAACTTAAACTTGAACTAAATTGAAATTTCACTAAAAATATAAAGTAAAAATTATATTATTTTAAATTTCAATTTCTTTATCAATTGCAAATAACTATTTTTTGCTTACAAAATTTAGAATTATTGTAAAATAAATGTTAATTTACCCTAGAAACCTCAAAATATAGAACTCTGTGCATTAGATCAGAATTTCCAATAGGTTCATTATCATACAGAACAGTAGAAGGTGAACCATTAAATACAAGTCCAAACAAATCCACAATTATGGATCAAATATAAATAGAACTGTGGGAATAGAATTGTCCTATGAAATGTCATACTTTCAGACATTCTGGTTTGTTTTCAAATTTTCAGATAGTTATGGTTTGAGGTATGCATTTCAAATATTATTTGGATTTAACAGCATCTACTTTTCATAAAAGAGCACGTAATATTTTCTTCCAATTTAAGAAAATGTCATTAGTTTAAGTGTTTGTTTACTTTACTCAACACAGGGGTACCTGTAAACATTGTTTTTGTATACAACTTTTAACATGCCAAACATGGTTTATTAAAGCTATCAATTACCTCAAGTACTCAGAATATTAATAATTCAAACTTGATTAAGCTTGCAAAACTTGATCAGAAAAACTCAGAAGAAAAATCATCAAAACTTGAACTCAAACTCAATCAAAATCTCACTTGAAAGTACTGCAAAAATTGAAATATTTTAAATTTCATTTTCATTATTTAAAAGAATAATTACATTTTAACTAACAAAACTCAGAATTATTGTAAGTTAAATTTTACATTATTCTGAGAAACTCGAAATTAGTAAAACTCGATTAAACTCAGAATTTTCATTAAAAAATACTTGGGTTCAAACTCAACCACAAGTAACTTGAACTTGACTTGAAAACCCTGCAAAAATCATTTGGACGTTAAAAATGACAACATAAATGAACACTCTAATAAACGCCAATTAATAATACGACATTAATGAACTACCCCAATAAAAGTTCTAACTATTGGTTGCTGTGCAAAAAATCAGTTTTCGAAAATATTAAATCAATACAAGTTTATGTATGTTATGGCTTTTATCCTATCATACAAAATGTTGACAGTGTTTTCTTGGCTGGAACCTATACTATTTTTCCATTAATTACTCGATATAATTTTCTCATTGCAACCGCCAATTTTGAACATTACATTATTAATATTGTGGCGAATGCATAGAATAGGGTGTACGCAGAACACACGGAGAAAATAAACAGCGAAAAATAATAGATTTAGACTGATCACTTTGCATAATTTTTCAAATTCTTATCACGCGGTAACACGTGCTATGCATTTTTAGTTTAAATCAAGTATTTATAAATGCTTTAATTCAATGTTGTTACACATATTATTAATAGTAATAATAGAATTTATTTCAAACAATGCATCTAAAAAAATACTTTATACAAAATAAAAATTGCTTTGAAAATGTTTGGCAAACGAGTGCTGGAGGCTACTTTTTTCAATGGGGGACTTTCACCCAAAATTAAAAACTGTCGGAATGATACTATATTGCTGAATAATCAATAGAAAAATCCCTATAGTAGGCGATGAGAGTTTAAAAATTAAATATTTTCAAAATATTCAACATTTAACAAAATCCTCTCACCTTTTTGTCCACGAGATCAACTCCGCTTTTGGTTTGATTGTAGAACTATACAGTTGGTGGTTTCTCACTGTTTCCAGCCATAGCGGCAGCAGTTGCCTGTGTACAGGTATCTAGGAGAAGTACAGGCTTATTGCCTTTGTCCCAAATACTGCACGGAAGTTTTCGTCCAGATACATAATATCGATGATCGCCTCGATTTGACAATGTGATAACCTTCGAAATAGGTGGGATGCAACGGCGATTTTGACGTAGAGTGCCTACCAAAGTAGTATTGTTTTGTAGCAGTTGATCTGCTAATTTTTTGGACGTAAACCAGTTATCAACTGTGATGTTATGACCATTATTGAGGAATGGTTGTGCAAGCTGTATGACAATTGCCTCAGCCTGAGAAGAACACATTTGTACAACTTCTGCTTTCAGACTGTTTGCGCCAATATAGCAATGCCTGAGCAAACGTATTCACACCTCAGAATTAGCAAGCCAGAATATTTTAATTCCGAATTTACCAAGCTTTGTTGACATATACTGCCGAAATCTAACACGGCCATGAAATTCTAATAGCTGTTCATCAACGATCAAATACATTGGTGCAATGATGAAATGCTCACGTATTTTCTTGTTGAACGTTTCAAACAAAGAGCGACAGGTTGCTAGGGGATGCTCTCTATTGCGTTATACGACATCGTCAAGCTGTAGGAACCTCTTTATTTCTTTAAATCTTTTTTCTGACATGGTGGCACAAAGCACTGGTTGGCTATCGCAAATCGCTTGTACCTCTATAGTGTGCTTTTAAAACGCCTGCCAAAATCAACAATCCAACAAATGAATCCATTTCAGTGCGATCTGTCATTTTCCATATCTTGTGAGTATTATTGATCTGATTGTAATCGCAAACTTGGCGTCGTGCATGTAGATTCGTGTAAATTACCATGTCATCAATCATGATGTCAGTAAATACACAAAAAGCTTTACATGGTGGCCATTGATTGATCCCACGTGCAATCGCAAAGGGTTCGAAACGGAAAATGTTATGCTGTGGCTGGCTACCTGCATGGTGTGGACCTCGTGTGAGCGGTTACCATGTAATGTTCGATGGACTAACAAGTTCATTATTCACTACTTCCTCTTCATCCTCACTCTCAATTGCATACTCTAGATACGTGACATCATTCTCTGGCAGTTCATCGTCCTCTGGCTCTTGATTCACTTCATCATTCTATTCAAATAAGCACTCCTGTATCTCATCATCATCACATTGCAGTTCCTCAAGGTCAAGCTCATCATCTTGCTTAGGTTCTCCATGGATAGCTCGCAATGCACCAACATAGTTTAAAAACTAACAGTCAGATATAAGGAATGTCTCACTGCATGTTTATACTGGCTGTATAATAAAAAGTGCCTGTCATTGGTTGTCGGTAATGTCGAATAGAATTGCATAAATAGCCGTGTTAGAAAACAAATTCATCATATGTGATGAGTTCACTGTGGTTTAGATGTCAGCACCGAATATCCACTTTCACCATTAACTCAGTGATCTGAAAATGCAATTGGATGGCCGCCACCCATGTTGAACTGTTAACTAGTTTCGTTCTGTTAAATGAAAAGTATTCATGTTTACGACATTGTTTTTAATCTCATTATGACTAGAAAAGTCATAGATGGCCAACTCATCAATAGCTGCGGTATACGATAGGGACTACAATGAAATTTTCACTGGGTGGCGGACAGCCATGGTTACCTACCAGCCGTTAACAAGATGTACATCAAAGCATGACATTGCGGGTTTTCAAGTTTAGTACTATTTTAGCAAACTAATAACCATAATAAGAGAGGTGTAAATCGGAGTTCCTTTAGAGTAACAAATTTAGCCTAGATGATGTCGTATACATGTACATGCTAACCAATCACATTCTGAATGTCATTTGTACCAAATAACAAAGAAGAAATATGGGATATATGGTGAGAAGTAGGGGCGGATTTTCATGACTGAGTAAAATATGAAAAATGCATTACTTAAAAATCAGCAAAATGACTGAAAAAGATAAATGGTTCGTAATTAGCATCTGGTCGTTTTTCACGCTATTCCAAACGATAGTCAGATGCCACATGAGGTACTTGATAGTTAATCATTCCCTCTGGATAAAAGTCGATTGAGTACCGAAAAATAGCGAATGAGAAAAATAATGAATCATGGATTTCTGCCTCCTAGTGAAAAGTGTGAACATATAAATTGATAAAATCTATTAAAATTTATAGGTACGGATAGCGTTAGCAATAATGTATTAAGCAAGCAATTTAACTTTTAGTAATGGGCAAACATAAAGCAAAAGTCTCGAAGAAATCTACAAAACGAATTCAAATTAAGAAGCGAATTTCAAATAAAGATCCAAGACTAAAAGACAACATTGAAAAGGCAGCGAAACAACAGATTTTAGAATTAAAGAAAGAAAAGGCAAAAGAGGCACCTCAGTACTCATCAGCTCTTTTCTTCAAATACAATACCCAGCTGGGACCTCCTTATAGAATTCTACTTGATACAAATTTTATCAATTTTTCTATCAAGAACAAAATAGACATTATTGAAGGTAATTTTTCTTTTTCAATAATTAATGTAATCTATGAACAAACAGAATTTTGTTTACAACATTGATATATTACTATTTTTAATATAACATGAACGTTTTCGTGTACTGAAAACACCATGCTTATTTTTTCAGTAATTCGATCAGGAGAAAATGTGTGGTGTGCTGAATTTTTCATTACAAATTGCAAATAAACTTTTTCATAAAAAGAAAATGTTGTTGCAAAATATATTATTCGTTATTCTCTTCCATTTCATCTATGTTGCGTTTTAATAATTGCAAATTTAGCATTTTTGCTTTTCGTGTAAAATCTTTGTTAAAATTTTGTTTGTTATTTTAACTGCTTTAGAAGTCTATATACAATTGCTTAGGTCCATTCAATAAACCTAATTTTGTAGGAAGTTGATTGATTCAATGTGTCAAAAAAGCGATAAATCTCTTCATGCCAACTTTTGATGTCTTTGGGTTCAAAAAATGGTAAAATACAGATTTACATTGGAAGTATTTTTAAGGTAAAAGATTATTGCCAAAAACGAAGGTCTGATTCCAAAATCTCCCTAGTGTCCAAAAATATACCTGAGAAATTCATTTTGCAATATTCATGTTTTTAGTCTTTATCACATATGTAGGAATGAACAAAATCCATGCCTAGTTGTTACAAAGTTTGAAAAAATCTAATGATTATAAATGGAAGGACCTCTTCTTCCACCGCTTCTACTCTCATCATTTTGTGTCTCAATATTATTGTCAATATTTGTCTAATTTTTATTATCACCTACGCATTGTTCATCTTTACTATCTACATCCAGAATAATTTTGAAAGCCTTTGCAACTGTTTACCGTCGATTTGCCATGACCTGTGACAACGGCGTGATTTTTTTCACAATCTATCTTGGATGTCAGGCTATCAGCGGAGCCAATTTTCTAGCTGACTCTCTCTACATTGCGAATTATTCTACCCATTGTCTATTTGTATTGTCTATACATCCCAGTATTGCTTATTGATCAATATCAAGCAGGTATGGTATTAATGTAAGTCAATCTGTTTTTATTGGCTCGGCTACAAAATGTGGAAACTTACAAGAAATTGGTGTTGCTAAATGCGGGCAGCAATACGACATTTCACATGTACTATAATTTAGACAGCCAAGACAAATCGTTCACAAATAGATATATTATATCTTTTTCAAACCTAAGATTATAACTTTTGGAAAATTAGTTGTCTACAAATGTAGGATAAGTGATAGGAATAGTTACATTTAAAGATATGTAGTAAAAACACTCTTTCCTAAGCTTTTAAAGCATAATTTACTATTATTGTTCAAGTTCTTATTTGTTCACTATTGATGTTTCACATTTAATTGTTTAATTTTAATTTAGGAATGATGAGGTGTCTGTATGCGAAATGTGTTCCTTGCATTACTGACTGTGTTATGGGTGAATTAGAGAGACTTGGTCGAAAATATCGTGTTGCTCTTAAAATTGTTCGAGATGTAAGATTCGAAAGACTTCCATGCCTTCATAAAGGCATATATGCCGATGATTGTCTTGTCGATCGAGTAACCCAACACAAGTGTTACATCATTGCGACCTGTGATAAGGACCTAAAGCGGAGAATCCGAAAAATTCCTGGTGTTCCAATAATGTATTTGCGTAGCCATCAGTTTGCTGTTGAAAGAATGCCGGATGCTTATGGAGCTCCAAAATGAGGTTTCAAATATCCATTCCAAAATTGGGTTTTCATGAACGCCATTTTGACACCAAAGTGATGACTGTATTTCTCTAATATTTGATTCGTTGTTTAAGTATTGTATTTTACATTTATGATTTTAACATATTTGTAAATCTAACAGTCAGTGACATATAAATTAAGACAAAGTTGGAATCGAATAGTACATCGATATTGTTTTTTCAACTTCAACTTTAAATGATTGAGCACTACTATTGGATTAAAAAAATTATAGTTTCATGAGTTATTATTTTAACTAGTGCCTACAACTCATTCACATAAATTGAAAAATGAAGGTGAAAAAGTGCCCAAATTTGTTGTTTTTCAAAGGCAAATTTTTGTTTTGTCCTCTGTTAGTGATATTAAAACGAAGTTGAGCAATTACATTTTCAAAAAACAATTCAAAGACTTTTTAATAACATCCATTCTTAACGAATTGTATCAACTTGGATTAGACGCGTTGTTTTCGAATTGGATTGAAGTGTATTTGAAAAGTATCTGTATATAGATGGTCTTGTGCGATTTCTAGGTACATTTACATATTTCAAGTATAAAATGTGTCAAGAAATAACCGTTTTACAAAAATTATAAATGTCAGTTCATTTGTTTCTAGTTGCACTGCTTTCTACTGTGAAAAAATTTAGTTCTTTTCCTTTATGTGAATATATTACTTTTGTTTTAAAACTTCTAAATGATTTTGACTTCCTTACTTTCTGCAGGTAACTCATTCCACCGATCAAGTTTTAGCAAGAGATTTTAACTTTTATGTTTCATTTTGAAATTATTTTGCAAATAAACGTATCCTTTGTCTAGCATGGCACTTCTAATTCAAAATTTTCTCTAAGACCTGAAGCACACGATGATTTACGCGCGGGATTTCTGAGATATAATTGATTATGATTAAATATAATTTGGAAACAAACAATGATTTTTACCCGCGTATTTTTTCCCGTAATGTTCTTGTTAAAAATAGCTGCATTCTCTATTAGACTAATTTCTGCTATGGCAGACTGCTGCTAAGATAATCTTCCATTAAGGAAAAAGAAAAATCGTTGAAATGGTATGAATTAAACCACTTCCATTAACACGCACAAGATATGGAATTGGATTGGATCTCGGATCGGATCTACATTTTGAGAAAATTTCGTTTCTGTTTCGGATCCAAAATTTTTAAATAATTTTTTGTGTATATTGTGAATTTTATACATTATGCACCTTTTCACATTAAATGAAGCTCGTGATTGTTATAATCACTAATACAAAAAGTTTTATAGAGCAATACATTTGGCATAGCAATAAAAGGGTATTATTTTATTTAAACTTTTTAATCCAATTTCAATGAAAGGTAAAATTCAAAATTTATATTTAAATCTCAAATTTAGTTTGAAAAAATGAATTTTTCTATCACGGGTACTAATACACTCTACTACAATTTTTTTAATGTCTTGCAATATATATTTTGGGCTTGCTCTTAATTTGCTATTGTTTGTGCTATTCCTGTTTTCATCGCTTTTGCTGCAATCTTGAAGTAAGTTTTAACTTGTTTGAAACAAATTAAATTCCCAATTCATAGTAAAATTGCAAAATGGTGCTTTAACAAAATTGACTATATTAGATTGTAGTATTAGAAGAGCATTTGGAACTATTTCAAAATTTAACATTGATTTTTCACATTGCCTTTAAGTTGTCCTATTTTACTAATACCTCGGTCCAAGCCCGGCAATGTCCTCCTCTATATATCATATAAAAACGTTTTTAATTTCAAGACAGTGTTGAAGCACTTAAAATTTGCTATTTACATTTGAAGTGAACATAAATATATTTTAAGTCCATGTTTATTTAATTTTAGAATATTTATAATAACTTATTTATAATCGGATCCGCTTCGGATCACAAACTAAAATTCTTTTAAAAATTCGGATCCTAAAATTCTGGATCCGATTCCATTTCTGACAGGCACACGGGAGGGGGATGCATTTTACGGTTTCAAAGAGCAGGATCGCGAAGGATTTAGGCAATATATGCGCATGACACGAGAAGTTATTGAATCATTAAAAAAATGTAGAGAATCATTAAATTTCCAGTCGCAATTTTGTTGCCCTTCCCCCACTGCCACGAGCGTTATTTTCTTTTAAAGCATAACTCTGACGAGCATATTCAGACCGCAAATAATGCCACTTTTTCTGTAATTGCGTCACTAAATACATGTTTAAGATCCAGTACACATGCCAATTACAACATACAATCTCCGAAATTTTCTTTATTTTCGTGAAGACCTTCTTTCCAAGCCTTTTGTTTTAATATCTTATTCCTGTAAAATTTTATGCGCATATTCGAAATTAATTCATGCGCTTGCACTGATTCAATGCAAGGTTTATGAGTACTCAGAATCAAATGCTTCAGATTGTTTTTATTAATTACGCGAATAAAATTTTATGGCGAACACACGGCGAATATTTTAATCATAACAAATTATCTCAGGAATCCCGCGCGTAAATAGTCAAAAACATTTGAAAAGTGTGCTCCAAGACCCCAACTACGCTAATATTTGGCAGGGTGGTCAATGATAAACTGAACACATTGATAAAATAATGATCCTATATCATCCTTACCTACTGAAGCGAATTTTTGATTAAGATAGCAATAAAAATTCAAGCTTTCAGATTCATCTGTGTATGGCTCGAAAAATAATAAAAGTATAATTTTTATTTTTGGACATTTTTCTTTCTGAAGATATTTTCGGGAAAAGGAAACATTATTAGGATTAAATCTTCCTTGAAGTTAGAGATATAAAATTATTTAAGGGGGTGCTTCTTCAGCACCAGCCCCTACAAAGATAGGATTAACTTGAGAATAGTTAGTTAAAATGCAAGTCATATGCTAGTAAAATTTATATGTCAAGACGAAAAAACAAACATTTGAAAGAAGTTTTGATTAGTCTAAATACAAAATGTAGCAGTTCAAAAATCAGGCCACTGATGCTATGCTATTTTATACAGACCGAGCTAATATGACATAAATAATATTGTATTCAGTGCATTTGGATTGACTTGTGTGCACTTTTTTGATATTTTGGCACATTCTTTCCAATACCTCCGCCCAAAACAGTTCTTGCTCGACCATGTCCATCTCTTAGTGTAACTGATAAAAACCGTAAGTCTATTAATTGCTTAATTTTTTCCAGTCTAAATGAAAATTGATTTTGACAAATGCTAATTTTACTGTTTGTAATTTGTTTTTATCACTGTAAATCATTTATTTTCCTACTCTTCACGAGCCTGCCCTAGACTGTAAGATCCAAAGAAAATCTAAATTATGAGGAAAATAAAACGTATTGCAACAAAGTGCCTCTAACTAAATGGTGCGCATCTGCAAATAATTTGTTTAATAAATTTTGGAGGCAACCAGGTCAACTAGAGCTAAATCTTATTTGTATATCAGTCTATCATTTAATGTTGCCTTGAAAATGGTTCGATTTCAATTTGGCGCTGCATGGAAATTTATAACTTAAGGTGAAATCTTGTTATTGCATGAAAATGTTTACAAGCTCAGCCTAAAATTACAACGACTGTTTTGATATTGATAAGTAGAAATGCGCGGACAATTGGAGATTGTTCAATGTTTTGTTGTTAAAACTATGTGATTAAATTTACATGTTTCTTGTTTTTGGGATTCTGCTTAGTTCTGACAACTGTTTTTTTATAATCCTCATCACAAATGACTTGTATTTTTAATTTTTTTAGATTTATAGGATACTTTATTTGATTATCTTAGATAAAGCTTCCCATTTGTTTTATCAGTTGTACATGCAGATACAAACAAAAACTTTTTTCAACCTATCATTACTTTTCTATAAGATTACTCATCACTATAATAAACTAAAATATTTTACACAAATATAAAAACTTTCCCGCAAAGTGAATTAATATTTATTTCTAAGCATTTGTTAAACTTTAATTTATGCTCAGAATCTCCTTATTCAGATCATGTTTCACAAATTTATGATTTGGCACAAATTGCCTTCTTAGTTACACATAAAGTATGCATAAATATAGAAAGCAATAAAATAGTTACTTGAAGAAAAGCCTAAAAATGAAAATTGAGTGTCTTCTCTAACCAGACTTGTCAACGAGCCGAAGTGATTTTTTGAATAAAATTTCAATGAATCAGTAATTTAGGAATTTTAAATATAGATTACAATAAAATTAATGATTCTGACATTTACCCAAAATTGTAATATATTGGAAGGTTAAAACCTGAAATTCCTTTAAACATGCAGAATGGAAAACTTAGACGTTACGCTTAAAACAGACTTGTCAACGAGCCGAGCCGAGCTTGAGCCAGTATTTGATATACAACGAGCCTATTTTAGGCAAAGCAAGTTTATAGTTCTGCTTGTTAATTTGATTGAGATTTTTCTTATTTTTTGCAATCAGTTTACCTTTCCTATAATCTTATTTATGAAATGTTTATTAAATAATAGAAACAGCTATGTAAAGAATTATTTGAGCACTTTCTTTTTAAAAAAAAAAAATACCGAGCTAAAACGAGACTCATTCAAAGATTTTATGTGGCCAGCCGAGCCGATCCGAACTTACACAAAATTTAAACGAGCCGAGCTTGGAAATGTCGGCTCGTTGACAAGTCTGTCTCTAACTCATAATGAAATTCTTAATAAGTTTTCAAATATATTATGTTGATAAACACTGCAATGAAATAATATTTTAATACCTGGTTTCAAATATAATAGTCTCATAGTGTGTCAGTATAATTACACTTTTATTTTACGATCAAATAAGTGTGTTAATCCGTTCTAAATAATTTCTATTGTCTTTGAGCTCGTGTTAAATTTAGCACGGCTTATTCGAAATTTCTGAACGTCAAATTCATGTAGTGCAAAACCCAATATTTTTCTTCTTTCAGTTGCGAAATTTCTTTAGACCGCATTAAATCTAAACACACTACAAAAGTTACAAACACTTAACAAATAATGAGATAATGTTCAGTCATGTAGGAAATATGCAATGCAGCACATTCTTCGACTAGACGCAATTTATTTCTCAGAAAACACCTCAGAAATGAAACTGTGCTTCAAATTATATGAATTCTTCTTTCACGCAGTTTTAATTTGGTTTCTAAGGTAAATCTTTTGAAAATCTTCCTATGAAACTCGGCTATGTATTAATACAGGGAAAAATTTGCAATGTTGTGTGCCTGTTCACACTGAGAGTGCATTTAATAATGAAAAACGATGTAATTATGAAGTATGCCTAAATTGTAATTAATTAGGCAATTTATAAGCTACTGTCAGAGAGACCAAACTATTAATTTTGAAAGTGCATGTATCTGACAACGCAATTTTTTTCATGAAGGTGTTAATTAGATTAAGAAAAAAGCAATGAATGACTATGGGTTCATAATTAATTATTAAATAAAGACTGATAAGTTACATATTCATATACTCTTAGGAAAATCTCGGACCCTAGTGAACACCTCTTCTACTCTAGTTTTAATCTAACATAAGCAATAGAAGGACACCATTAACCTTTTTCATAATTGAGAGTGGGGCGCGTTTTTTTGGTCCCCTCATTTTCGTATGCGCTGACCTTGCCTGTTCTCATTCTAAAGTACTCTTCGTCCCCTAAAAAATATTTTACGTATGTTAGTCAATTTCTTAGACTTAAAATAAGCAAACATATGTATTTAACAACTAGATTTGTAATCAGATGTTAACAATTAATTCAATTTTCATCTATTTATTTGTTCTATAAAGACTGCTTGCAACAGTCTAACAAAAAATTCTGACTGAATATCCTAAACAATGAACTAACATGGACAAATGTTTTTACGCTTTGGCTTTTTTATATTGAGGAGAGAATTACTTCTATATTGTTCCTTGTGCTGCAGAATCAACCTTGTCAATGCAATAAATGGGTCATCAACACCCAGACCTTCCATTGCACTCGTCTCAAAATACTGAATTTTTCGATCATTCGCAAACTTTTTGGCCACATTGAATGGAATTTGGCGGCTTTCACAGTCTATCTTACAACCAACAATAACATATTCCAAATCCTGCGGTCCATAATCTTCAATATTGTTTATCCACATTGGCAAACTGTCGAAGGTTGACTGCCTTGAAACATCGAACGCCAAAATTAGTCCGTCAAACCTTCTAAATTCATTTCGAACAAAACTTCTAAATTTTTCTCCTCCCGCGCTGTCCCAACACGATATCTTTACAAAGAAATGATCAATATCTATTGTTCTGACTTTAAGATCTAGTCCAATTGTCTGTCCATACCGTGCTGGGAAGCTATTATCAGTAAATCTCAGCAGCAATCCAGTCTTTCCGACTGAATAATCACCGATTATCATCACACTAATGTTGACTGTTTGTGTGTAGTTATCATCCATTTCACGAGCGTGAGTAATGCAAAGCGCTCATTTGTTTATTCAATAAACAGTTACGATATATAACGTTAAAAGAATCTTGATATTTGTAAAAATCATACCGAAATATCATGTACGATCAAGCTGAGACGTAGCTAAGACTTTTTTCAAACATAGCTACCTATAAGAAAAGCGGTGAGAAGAACGTTCTCATAGTTGAAATGAAATTTTTTCGAAAATATACAT
>CABFPE010000051.1:1823813-1837278 GCA_900660155.1 Hofstenia miamia | reverse complement strand
AATATATATATATATATATATATATATATATACACATATATAAGCCAATGATGACACTTTCAAAACATGTATTAATATTTATATGAAAATCATATAAATCAAATTTTCTTATATCTCATCAGCATTTATAATTTTTCAAGTGTATGTGTTATTAGCTATGTACTATATGTATACAATGAACGGGCTTATACCTAAGAAATTGTCAGATGATGAGTAAAAAAATGAGAACTATTTCCTCTACCCAAGCCAATTTTGAAAAAGAACTCAGCCTGCTTTTTTAAAAATGTCACGAGGCCCAGTCTCCCTGTTAGTGTATAGTTCTGATTTTACCAATCTAGAACACATTTCTATAAATTTCTCATGCAATTTGCATATTGCAGCATATCGAACAGATCATCAGGTAACTTCAAAATAGTTGCCTTATAATTGTTGTTAGCAGGAGTTGCTATCCATATGTATATGGTGAAAAAAATTAAACAGTAATTAAACTGTATTTTACACAAATACCTTTACTAAATTCAAGGAATGTGTTAAATATGGAATAAATTCGACAGCAGGATTCTGTTTTTTTATTTCCCAATTGAACACCAATTATATATAAAGTTATATAAAAAATTACATGTAAAGCATAATATAATACATCCTTTATGAGAGCAAATAACTTTACAAAAATATTAAATAAATATGTAAAATATAGAAACATTTCTTTGGATGATTTGTTTCTCTTAGTTAGTTTTTTTCTTATTAATGTACTAAAATCGGCCGCTGTTTTTTATAAAATGAATGAATTAATTAAAATCCTCTTTTTTATTTATCACAAATAGTTGAAAAGTTCTACAATTTGAAAATTTTTTACATGAGAATAAATATTGAAGTACTTGTTCTTTATCTTGTTGACATAATGGATGAATATGCTCGGTATTTTCCTGACACATGACTGTCATCTTCGTAGAACTAACCTCACCAATCAGCATTGGATTGATACTTGAATTTAGAGTTACTAACAGCAGTTAATGTTGAACTATCATGACCAAAATTTTTTATGAACCTTAAGACTGGTTTTCAGATATATCAAAATATAAATTAATTTATCAAAGTAGGAGATTTCTTGATTTGAATCCACCCTGATATTATAGATTTTGGTGTTCTCAGATTTGATACAGTTTCAAAAACAGTAGTTTCACTGAATCTTGTAGAAGATGAATGTCAAATCCAATATTTGCAAACATTCCCGAAATGATATAAATGGTGTGTTAAAAATGAATAAATTTGTGCCAAGCTTTCGAAACATCCAAGCTAATTTATATTTTTATTTGAGATTTTTATTTTTACCTCTAAGAGGTATTCAATTTTCTGCAAGAACTTTTGTCACATCAACTACTTTTAGCAAAACACAGGTATTTTTTGGTATAAGAGACGACATATATATATATATATATATATATATATATATATATATATATAGAGAGAGAGAGAGAGAGAAAGAGAAAGAGAGAAAGAAAGAGAGGGCAAGAATATTGTATGAATTTATATCATCAATTCATGTTTTGGATATATTTTGGAGCATGTCTAGTCAAACCAGGACCAACTAAATATTATATTTGAGACGGGCTAGCCTATTCGACGTTAAAAAAACATTTTGAATTACATGTACTAAGTTTCCTCATATATTGAATTTGATTTATGAATTACCTGCTTATTATAGGTTTCACCAAGATATAATCAACAAATTCAAATACCTTTACTCTGTAAAATATTTTTCAAATTTTCTTTTCATATTTATTTGAATTTCGAGATCTTCAAACAATTTCTTGTTCCTTTAATTTGAGGGTAATCTAATCAGACAAAATTGAATTTAGGATTGCCTTTTTTGAAATATTATGTTAAATGCTAATAGCTTCCTTACGTTTTTTGGTTATGAATCTAATCCTGTATCATCAGATTGTTGTACTTGATGTTGCTTATTTTCTAAGAGTATGCTTATTAACGAGTAATTTGACATAACTATATTATAGCAAAGTCATAAAAATTCCAATGACATGTGATATTGATAGCAATTTTAATTACATTTATACATTCATTGTAAATGTAAATTTTTTTTGCAACGCAATACAAATACAAAGAATGTTCGCAGTTATCAATAACTGATTGAAGTACATCACTGATATACGAAATTTTTCTTTACTAGATGCTAATTCTATAACTCACCCATCGAGATTTATTCCCTAAGGCTAATGTAACTTGGTTCATGGCACCAATATTCTTAGGTGAGAAACGGTAAGTTTCTATCTCTACAAATTACACACTTTTACATTGAAATTACTTTTATAAACCAATATTATAATAAAACATTTTTTTGATGATTGGATGTAATCAAATTCATTTATTTGTGTGTTACTTCAAAAATATTAATTTAATTATAATTTCATAGAGAATTATGTTATCAAAATAAGTGTTACCCTATATTTTACCTAATAAATAATTGTGAAATCTCAAATGCCCATTTAACAATATGAATTGATGAATCCTGTAGATTCACAGATGATCTTTAGCGCCCTTATCCACTATTTAATCATAACTCATAGTTTATTCTATTTTTTACTCTACTAGAATCTTCTAACCCGAGTGCCTTCTATGGCACCAAAGAAATCTGATATCCAAACAATTTCATGCCAGTTAATGCACTCTGTTCATCTTAAGGTATAAAATTTTTTTACTTTTAATGTTTATTGTTAATTAAATTTCGAAAGAACGGAAATGAAATCAAAATTACAATATGATTCCAACATATTTCAGAAATATTTTTTTATCAGAATATATTACATATATATATCTTGCTCTTTATACCGCACTGTTTCTAAACAATATCTGGATAATCTTCGTTTATTATAATAATACTTCTCAAACAGATTCAGTTGAGACGATATTGTGTATAGAAGAGCAAACCATCTGACTGGGAGCAGCCATTTCTATATGGTGCTTCATAAGTAATTTATATGCAGATAGATAGATAGATATAACACACATATATGTAATTTGCATCAACGCCAAACATTTTTCTTAATATTACTATTTAAGGATGCCAAAATATTTGCTGAAAAATTGTGGATAGGTCAACAAGCTTTTTCACCTTAAAATATGAGAGGTTAATCTAAATTTGTAATTGCTGAACTTTTAATTGTCTAGTAGTGGGGATAATACATTGAATGCATGCGGACTTTTCTTTTCTTCAGAGCAAAATCATTGCATCTGACGAATTGTTTTAAAGGTAAGATCATTGCTCATTATTCTTCAGATATGATGTTTTGAAAGAATTACTGATTCTTGTTCATAGAGATAAAAATTATATTTAGCAGTTAGATACTATGCCTTGCTACCAGAAACATGAAAAATACGATTTTGAAAAAATTTGTAATTACGATGCTTTTGCTTTTAACCAGGGAATTTATCCTCGTACACATCGCCTTAGAACAAATATGGTTTTTATGTTTAGCATCGTAGATAATAAGTTGCTGTAGTAAATTTAGGTAAATGAACAATACGTGATCCCAAATATAGAATCGAATTGAAAGATGCTTTTGAATGAATATTTTTTGAAATTTTAATGCAAAATTTTTATAGAAGGCTAAGTCAATAACACTTAAAAATTTTTTTATGCCAACAAATAGATTAAAATTTGCAGTAAAATTTTGCAAGGTTAATTTTTCAATTATTAAAATTTTAAGCGTAATTAAGTTCTTAAGATGGAGGTTATTAAATTTTAAGTGCATAAATTTGGCAATTTACATACAATATTACAAACATTTTGATTAATTTATATTAAATCAATAACAATTAAGCTCATAATAAAATGGTTCATTGTTTGACATTAACTGTGAATAAATATGAAAATGCGAGGCAAAGTGTAGATTTATACCAAATACTTACACTTTAAAACAATATTTAATAAACTTTTTCAGTAATGATTCTACATCCAGTATAAAAGTTCTCAACATTGTAAAATTGGACCAATTGATTTTCTAGAATCATTTGACAGGCTTGACCGATTCAAGTAGAACAAAAGTATTTTGGTACCGGCCAAATTCCATTTTGATCTAAAAAATTTTTCCTTGCTCCCCACCGAGTCTTAAATTTACCATTTTTGATACAAATTACCTCCAAACTGAGGGTAAAAATTTCCCGCAATTTGGATTTGCAAGCTTGTCATACATGCCTTCTTCATCTAGAAAAAGGGCATTTATGTTTGTATATTTTTTGACATACATATCCTAACCGTTTTCAGTATTCTGTAGCGCTTCCATAGATCTTTCTTTCATAATGAAATTATTATGCAGTTTTGATAATTAGAGGCTTTTTATTAATTACAAGTTTCGAAATTTTATTGTGGTTCGACTATCTCAACTGCGACATTTGAGAATCCGACTGCTCTGCGACTATTAATCCTATTAGCATTTAAAATGAAACTTTTTTTAGATTTATCATTTCAAAATTCACAAAAAGATAAAGAAAAGGCCAAAACTCAAACGTATGCAATATGAGCCTATTTTAATTACATGTTTTAGATCAGTAGCGTAGCCAGGGTCTTTTTACAGGGTTAACTTGAGCACTGAGTGGGATAGCTATATAGCAACCACTTATGGTTTTCAATCCAGATATTTATGAATATCACAGTAATAATTACATGTATATTAGGTTTACGAAAAATTTTAGATTTTAGTGATTAACTTTTGTCTAAAACTCAAAAAATGATTTTAGTTTTGTTAGACCTTTAAAAAACCTCCTGCACCACTGACAATTAAATATTTAATGAAATGGCTTAAACACGTTTTATTCCAGTAACACAAAAATCATGCAAAAAACCCAATGGGAATCCAGCAAATAGTAATTATTGAAACAATGGAATAGTTTTTTTAGGAATGTTTTAAATTTGTACATTAATGTTAATGAATTAGCTTTTGAGATACGTGACTGTTTTGCGCGAAGCTCGAATGTCCTTCATCAAAGTTCTCAGCAATTATCTTGGAGTGAGGCACGTCAAGCACAGATAGTTCATGCTTCCAATGTTGAGGGTAGTAATGGCAAATTGCAGATCATCATAGGTTTTCTCTGAATAGTGTTTATCAGAAAACCAGGCTTGATAAAGCAGAATTATTGAGAGACGCGTAGTTCTTTGTGAGATCATCTTCTGGAATTGCGTCTGGCTCACAATCAACCTCAGTTTTGTAGACAACTTGGTGTGGGGGTTGCAATACTCAATGAAATAACTTAAACAATTTGTGATTTTTCAGTAAAAGTTCATGAAATGTAACATCAAGAAAATGCCACTTTTGAAAGAATTCTGTAATCATAATGCTATTAAATATGCAAATGTATATAGACAGCAATGCATAAATCAATCACAATTATCAATCTAGGATGATTATTAGAACATTTATTCAAAGCAGAGATCTTATCAGAAATGATGTTGAATGGATCTAGAATATAAATTTGAAAAATAGTCTCACTTACCCATGAGAAAGACAACTAAAATGTATCTATAAAATGTAACCTAATGATTTGAAAAAAGTGTATTTATGCAGTAAAATATATAAACATTTTTATCCAAGCTTAGGTTTATCTAAATGGAATAGAAAACTATGAAAGACAAACAGAGCCAGATCATGCTATTCCTTAAGAACCTGAAGCTATTTATGACATCATCATATAGTTGTGAAGTTAGATGAGCAGAGTTGTAACTGAAAATTAGGGCATGATGGTATCTAAGCATTTACTATTTACTAAATAGTTTCGGCATAAGCCTTTATACAACTTTTGTTGATATGATCTATACCTACTGATAAATTCCACAAAAGATTCTAACAACTTAAGTTTTTTGTATTTTTTACTTTTTTGTACTTTTTGAAGACACACATTTGGAAAAATACAAGTCGTAATAGAGTCTCAAAAAATTAATTAATTATCTCTTAAGTCATCTTAGAAATGTCAGAAAATCATATGCCCAAATTTTGAAAATAGGACGCCTTTTAGTAAAGACCCTGTCAAAAATGACCTGTATTGATATCTTGGATGCAACTGCTTCAGGAGGAATTAACATTTTGAACCCAGAACCACACCTAAAAAATAACACACATGCACCATTATCAGATTTGTTCAAAGATTATATCATAGAGTCTAGGTTTCAACGCAATTTTGAGAGGCCTAGTAGTCCACTGGTTCTGTGAGACTAATGAACATTATAGGATTTAAAAATTTTTGTATATATAGCTATATGTCTTGAAATAAATTTACGCTAGCTTGCAAAATTTCAGGGGTAGCTTAGCTAACCTTTAACTACTCCACTGTTTTAGACAGACCAACTTTGGAGACCAATTACTTGATGTTTTATGCTATCGAAATAGTTTCCAAATCATTTTATATACACCGAATAATTGTACTATAATAATCAGCAATAAGAAATTCAAAATAAAATAAAAAAAGCGTTTTAAATGCTAATTAAACAAATGCTTTAAATCATGATAGTTTAATTTCTGATATTTTAAAAAAAATTATTGAATAATATATTCTTTGGAAAAAAGAATTTATAATTTTAGAATCTCTGTTGTATAAATGTGGTATACGCTTTATTTATTAACCGTACATCAAAATAAATATTTTATAAGAAGAAGGAATGTAATTTGAGAATATCTGAAATTGGTTAATAATGCAAATTTAAAAAAAAATTTAAATTCAATTTGAAATCTTTTCAAAAACTGTGAAAATATATGCTTAGCATCATACAAAACAATAATAAAAGTGAGTATTCAAAAATTTAGATTTTTTATGGAAATGGAATTTTTGAAGATGTGGTAGCCAAATGGTTAATTATGTAGCATTACTTATGTTTAGATAATCCTGCATTCAAAATCTTGTAGAGCGGTATTTTTATTGAACAAGCATACCAAAATATTTTTATCCTAGTTGGAATGCTAATGCATTCACTCAATTGATTTTTTACTAATTCATAATTCGGAGTTGAGTTTTTAAGTGTACATTACACTGTTAAATATTTTTTAGTTATGACGTAAAATCGAGTAGTGAAGTAACTATTCTCTGGCATCATTTTCATCAGAATGAATGCTAGTATTCAGTGGTTAATCAATGTGTGTAAACACATTATCATTTAATAACGATTTTTTATATTTGAAAATTGGCCACGGATAAACATATTCAACAAAAAAATAAATATCATACTTTATCAAAAATTTTTTTACAAAATCTTAACCACGATCGTTAAGTTGGATAAGAACTTAGACTTCTAATTCTTTATAAGACCTTAATTGACGGTTTTACTACTGTTGCAAAGAATATTTAGCTAGGGTTTATTAGTAATCGCATTTCTAAATTTGCATTTTTTGAAATACATGTTAAGGTACTAGTGCCTTCCTTGTTCTTACTTGACACAGGACTTCAGACAATTCGTTTGGTTGAACTTCTATATGCACTTTTAGCGCGACTTTGATGTTCACTAGGAAGAACCTGCGCTTTCCCAAACGAAACTGATAACAATGAAAACGTTTTTAGTGCATTAAAACCTACTCTAACCTCTTTCATTCAATTACATTTTTGCCCCCTTGTAAGTGCAATTCACGAGTTCTTACTGTAAAATAAGTATTTAGTTAAGGATTATTGCATGAAATAAAGCCAAACCCGCCTAGATTAATTTTTAGCAAATTATTGGCCATTAACTTATTAGTAGAAACTTGATCTAACAAAGCCCATCGAATTTGAGTGGGTGGCATTATTAAAGCAACTATTGAAAGAAGCACACTTCAAGTAATTCATCTCCGTACACTGCATCACTCTGATGAAAGATTAAAGATGTCATATTTTTATTACATATTTTGACTATCTTTGTAGTGTTTATAATAATTTGTGATGATACTTAGCTATCAGAATAGTAGGATTCATAATAAAAAATGTAGTCTTTCTGCTCCTTCTCGCAAAGCAACTTGTTCACCTAATTAAATCTCCTACACGACCATTGGCATTGTCAACTTGTGAAAAAAATTCTATGAGTGATATGAGTTGGAATTGTGAATTTTGGCTTCCCTTAATTATGATTGGGTTAACAAAGCATGGTAAATACGTGTATATATTACATGCCCAAATGCGATTTTAATATCGGATGTGAGTTTAATCTGGTTGTGTTTATGTAAACTAATTGAGACATATATACATTATAAATACAATAGTTATTGGAGAAAAGGAAACAGAAATTAAAAAATATAATGGGCGTATTTTTGCAAATACAAGAATTTAGTTAGTTTTATTATTGCAAGGTTTTGAGTGTGCTAAAAATAACTGAAGATAATCTTAGTGCTATGAAAAAAAATATATTTCTTTTAATAGAAGTTAAGCATTATGTAAATTTATGTGAAATTCAGCTATTTTAGGCCAGATGACCTTATGTGCAGCATATATTGAATCGCATGAAGCAACTGATATTTTTCAAATATAATGCTAGAATGCATTAGAAAAATTATGTTTAAAATTTAGCATAATTTAAATTGATTTAAGATCATCACTATGTAAAACTTATAATCACTATTTTTAAAATTCGTTTGAGATCTTAATACGTATTCCCTAGATGGCGTCAAAAATCCTTATAATTACAAACACTATGAAAATTAAAACATTGAGAGCAGTTAGAGTGAAAGCAATATATTATCTAACAGAAAAGATACAATTAAACTACAAGCTAAATATAAAATATATAACGATAATAAATTTTTTGTGTATCTATGTATGTGGTGAGCTCAGTGTACAAGTACATTTTTTAATTTTTTTTCAAAATTTCTTAAAATTTTTTTCCCTCCAAATCTCATTTTCTAACTTTTTTCAAAATATTAGAGGCTGCTCGATGAAAACTAGGATAGGAAATACTGCTGCAAATAAATTTATATGAATGTGGATGTACTTTTAAATAATTATCTCGGTCAAATACTTAAATAAAATCGCCGTTGCATGAAATTGTATTTGATTAGCGCGAACAACAGATTATTCTTTCGTCAGTGGTATTCACTAACATGATCATGCTTACGTGCAAAATTTAATGTTTATAATGACCAATTAAAAGTTTTTGATAATAAATAGCGGACTTTGTATTAAAATTAATCAATAAAAATGAAAAATAATGAATTTGCGATAAAACAAATGCATGCAATAATTGAACGTGATAATCTGCTCCTAAACTTCTGAGGTTGTATAAGTATCTAAATCCAGATGACATTTTTTGCAATTTTAAATCTTTGTCATTATTAACACCTAAATATGTAACATGATCACTTTGTTTTATTGGAACACTATTAACAATTAATTCGATCCTGTATTTATGAGGCAAGTATTATCACCAAATTGATATATTTCTTTATGATTTACATGCTTAATTATGTTATTTACATATATTGCAAATAGGATTGGCCCTAGTTAGATAAATAATTTAAGAAAAGGATAATTAGAAAATCGTCACGTCCAAAACAGCGGAGTTTCCAGGGAGTAATCCAATCAAAGGCCTTAGAGTGTCAAAGATAATTCTATCAAAACCAGAATCCAGAAGTCAATTAAAATTCGTAATAGTATAGAATAACAACGGCAGAAACTAAACTGACCAAGTGAAAGAAGGGATTGGATACAGTGTAACAGACATTTAAAAGAAGGGCGCTTAAACACAAGCAGAGATCTTGGGAAGAGGAAATCTATAAACATTACTTGTAAAAATTATAGGGAAGAAGACCATCAGGAACAAGCAGACCACACGAAAATCGAACAAAGAAAAGCCAAAGAAAGATGAGGGAAGCATGTTTTTTGTAAAAGAAAAAATGTCCTGCAAACAAAAAATTGGACGGAAAAGAATCGGGGTTCAAAATACTGCTGATAATCAGACAAGAGGTAGCAACAAAAGACATCGTATGAGAGGATTAGCAGAAGCGGAAATTTCATTGCTTCAGATGATTGCAAAAGAGAGGCAAAGAAGGACAGAATAAGTGGAACCCGAGTGAGGAAAATCTGTGTAGAACACGTTATAATCTCATCATTTGGGAAGCAATGATAGGAAGTGATGTGGTTCGAAGAAGAAGATAGAGGAAAAGCTGATAATGTCGAGATTGCTAGCAGTGCTAAAAGAGAGAAAGACAGTAATTTTCATTCAGATCAGTGGAGTGGACCAAGATGCGTTGGGAAATCATGAACAATAATAAGAAGATCTAGTATTAGGACTAATGAGCGGTGGTTTCCAAAATGTGTTTATCACTGAAAACCTTAGTTTCGGTTTTTCAGCTAACCACTTTCGGTATTAGTAAAACGTTATTCAAGAAAAAATGCCTTTAAGGTATATTCTCATAACGCTTAATTAAGCATGTTTTAATAGTTCCATTGAAAGTGGCAGTATTTCACTTAGAAGTAGTAAAAACCACTAGCTACGGAAAAAAATGACAGCTAACGGTGAATCACGATTAAGAATCTGTAGTAGAGGGTTGCGTAAGCAAACCAGAATGAGACACGTCGAAATTCTGGGTCTGAGTAATAAATTCACAACAGAACTTAAAGTGGTTAAGTTCAGACTTCGGTCCGTCCTCAAATATTGCGATCTTGTCGATCCAAGATTTTCCTAAGAATATATATTCAAATTTAAGTAATTTAACATTCGTTTTTTATTCAATACAATGTATTTCCAAATTTATATGTACAATACTATACATGTACACATATTTATATCTAAATATTTACAATAAATAATATATATTAAAGAATGCCTATGTCATATTAATTAATTATCAAAGCCAAGTCATTCATTGCTATTTGACTGATCTAATTGACTAACACCTTCCTAAAAAACAATTTGATTTTATCAGATATAAACTTCTCATTTAATAGTTTGTCACTTCGTCAGTAGCTCATAAATTGCTTAGTTGATAATAGTTTTGGTTTATTACACAATAACGTTGTATTTCATTATTGAATCCACACCCAGTGTGAACAGCCACACGAAATTGCAGAATTAATTCTTGTATTAACACCCACATGAATTTTCAAAGTAGTTAGTTAGATGTAAAGAGTTAGTTCAGAATTCAACTAAAATTCCATTAGAAACCACATTAAAACTGCGTGAAGAGGAATTGATACAACTTGAAACACGTTTTCATTTTTTATTTTCGCCACGTGAAGTAGGTGCTTTCTGAGAAATCTTCTAATGATGTTAATACGCATGTTTTTAATAAAAACTGACTTTCCAAATGCCATCACATACGTTTGCAAATGTCATCTAGCGATTCCCTCTCCCTTTTGTAGGTATGCTATATAATTTGTTTATGATTTTCCATTTTACCTCCATAAAGTACACGAATTAAAGCGTTGATAATAAGAGTCAAAGCAATATATTTGCTAAAAATTTTAATTAATTTACAAACTACATATGAAATATATAATAATAATAAATTTGTGTGTGTGTGTGTCTATGTATGTGGTGAGCTCAGTGTAAAAAATTAGTAAATGTGTTTAGCATGTTTGTGTCTCCGAATGTATTTCGTCGATGTAGAACTGCACATTTTAATTTTTTTCTAAACTCTAGTCTCATTATCTAAATCATTCCAAATATTAGACGCTGCTCGATGAAAACTAGGATAGGAAATACTGCTGCAATTAAATTTATATGATCGAGGATATACTTTTAAATTTTCAAGAAAACAAATTGATTGTCGGCCATTTTTATACTTAAATAAAATTGAAGCTGCATGGAATTGTACTTGATATAGCGGGGATAATACAGGTAGTCCCGAAAGTTCTCTGTATTATTGCATACCTTTAACACACAACACAACAAACAACATTTAAAACATGACAACAGTTAGAGCGTTAATGATGAGTGTGACGGACTATCTTTTTTTGCTCCAGGCATATATAAGCGCGGGGACGTAACAATCAAAAATCATAGTGACGTGTTGTTTCTCGTTTTATGGAAAAGCAACAACTGCGTCTTCTCATCAACTACCACTTTCGCAGCAAATTGTCGGTAAGGCAATGCCATGACCGTTTGCATGCTGCATATCCAGATATCACAATTTCATATGAAACAGTCAAGTCGGGGTTTGCGCAGTTCCGAATTGGAGTCTCCAGAAACACAGGTTGCAGCAACATCCTGGGTTGGAAAGAAGATGGTGGCCAACTTCTTTTGCAAGGCTGGTCTTGTTGCCAATGTTTAACTACCTGGGCAGCAGTCTGTCAATTCACAGTGGTACTCGCAAACTTGCCTACCTGCTGTCTTCGAAGCATGGACAGCTCATCGGCCTGGAGGCGGGCCTCAACACCTCCGCCTTCACCATGAAAATGCCCAGCACATTCCGCAGCCGTCATCACAGATTTCATTTTTGACAATTCAGTTCGACTGTTGCCACTTCCGCCTTATTCGCCGGATCTTTCACCGGCTGACTTCTTTTTGTTTGGGTGTGTCAAAGAAAAATTGTGAGGCTGCGAGTTTGGCTGTCCAGACGAAGCTGTTCTTGCGTACGAGGACGAGTTGGAAAAAACTACAGCAAATACGTGGCGTTCAGCCTTCGATAACTGGTTTGAGCGGTGCCAGATTTGCATTAATGTAAATGGTAATTATGTTGATTAAATATGCCTTTCTTGGATTTCAACTGTTTTTGTTTGTATGACGGGATAATACAGAGAACTTTCGGGACTACCTGTATATTATACTTTCCTCTGTATTCACTAACATGATCATGCTTAATGCAAAATTTAATGTTTTTAATGACCAATTAAAAGTTTTTGATAATAAATAGCGGCTTTTTGTGTTAAAATTAATAAATAAAAATCAACATTAATGTAGTTGCGATTAGCAAAATGCATGCAATAGCTGAATGTGATAATCTAGCAATAAATTTCTGTGGTGGTATAAGTATCTAACACCAGAAGCATTTTATGTATCTTTTTTAAGAGAAATTTATCGAATTTTAAATCTTTGTCAATATCAACACCTAAATATGTAACATGATCACTTTGTTTTATCGGAACACTGTTTACATTTAATTCAATAATAATTTTTATTATTTTTACTATTATTATTATTATTATTATTTTCACAGAAATAAAAAGCTTTCACCACAATATTTGAAAATGAGTTAGATGCAGAATGAGAGAAGATTTAGAAGATAATGTCAGAAACCAGATGTGAATTGGGTAATTAACTTTTCAAGAGAAAGTGTGTGATCTACAGGCTTTAAAATTCTTTTTGAGAGAGATCCCAGCAGGAAATATTCATAACAAATTGTTCTAACAAGACATTTACCGTTAGGAAAATGTTTGTGCTTTGCAGAGAAAAAGTGTAAGCAAAAGCTTTAAAATTTCGAAACAAAGTTGAGGTTGATGATCGTAGATTTTGGGTGAATGTCATTCGGACAAACTTTTTCATTCCAATATATATATATAT
>CABFPE010000051.1:1787371-1802322 GCA_900660155.1 Hofstenia miamia | reverse complement strand
GCTAGTTCAAGGAAGATGTTGCAGAAGCAAGTGGAGACATTGGAGAAGGCAAGCAGAGATTCAGGGTTAGACTTTGGATTAGGAAAGTGTGCAGCAGTGACAATGACCAGAGGCAAGTGTGTGGACGGGGAGGGTTTGAGGACAAGCAGTGGGGACAAGATTGAGGAAGTCAAAGAGGGGTACAAGTACTTAGGTGTGATAGAGAAAGATAGAACAGATCACAAGGAAATGAAGATGAGGCTAAGGAAAGAATACAAGAGGAGAGTAAGGAAGGTATTACAGAAGTCAGCATTGAATGGACAGAACAGCATAAAGGCAATACCAGTGTTGAGATATTCGGCAGGAATAGTTAGGTGGAACAAGAATGAAATGAGGGAATTAGTCAGGGAGACAAGGAAGATACTAGCAGCAGAGAGAGCATTCAACCTCAATGGAGATGTAGATAGGCTGTACATGGCAAGGCATATAGGAGGGAAAGGACTGCTAAGTGTGGAGGAAACTGTAGAAGCAGAAGCACTAGGGCTAAAGGAGTATGTAGAAGCACAACCTAGAGGATCAATACTGGAGGTCACTAAGGAGTTAAGGAAGATAAGAACTGAGAGTGAAGGAAAGAAGGTATACCAGAGTAGGATGGAGTCAGAGAGACAAACAAGGTATAGGCAGAAAGCAATGCATGGAGAATACTGGAGGAATACAGAAAAGTGTGACAGAGAAGAGAGCAACAAGTGGTTAAAGAAGGCAGGACTGAAGAGAGAAACAGAAGCCCTGATCATGGCAGCACAGGAGCAAGCTATAAGAACGAACTGGGTAAAGAAGCATATAGACAGAAGAGCAGAAGTAAGTGATAAGTGTAGGCTATGTAAGAAAGAGTGTGAGACAGTAGATCATCTGATAGCAGGATGTGAGAAGTTGCCACAGAATGAGTATAAGTTCAGGCATGACAAGGTAGAAAAATGGTACATTGGGGCTTGAGCAGGAGGCATGGGTCAGAAGCAGGAGACAAGAGTTATGAGGACAAGCTGCAGGGAGCCATTGAGAATGAGAAGGTTAACATACAGACAAGCAAGGTGATAGAAGCACGGAGGCCAGACATAGTAGTTGTAGACAAAGAGAAAACATTGGGAACAGTGATAGACATAGCAGTACCAAAGGACAGAAATGTAGAAAGCAAGGCGAAAGAGAAGATAGACAAGTACAGAGAGTTAGCAGAGGAAATAGAAAGGCTGTGGAAGTTAAAGAAAGTCGAAGTAGTCCCAGTAGTAGTAGGAGCACTAGGAGCAGTGAGTAAGAAGCATAAGAGATACTTGGAGGAGTTGGGAGTACCAAAGTGGGGAGGAGCAGTAGCACAGAAGGCAGCATTGTTAGGAACAGCTAGAGTCCTGAGGAAAGCTCTCAGACTCCCTGGGAACTGGTGAGTTCCCCGAGCTGAGAGTGATACCAGCATGAAGCTGTGAGATGCAATAATAATAATAATAATAATAATAGACTATATTGTCGTATCATACAAAGTAATATAATGAGGGAACTTAATAAAAGTTTAGACCACTAACTAACACTTAGAACAATAGCAAACTAAAAATGATATGCAAGAACTCGACCAGTCGAATTTGCTAATGAAAATGTTCCAGAAAAGAGACTTTAATTCAGTTTTGACATAAGTAGAAGGATTATATAGATTAATTTTTGTGTGTAGGTGAATGTAGTTGGCTGAAGGAATTATTCTTCTAAAGAAAATTTGCAGTGGTTAAACCTTGTTGCCTTCGGTAATTATGGAGTCTACGCAAAAAGCACTAGCGCATCTTTCACATTCACAACTTGTTACATTAAATGTACACAATAATTTAAACAGAATGAACAAATTTGGATATAAGTCTGGATGATAGCGCTTATTTGCTTTCGATTGAAAATCTGGATGGATTGCCAGTAATACTTCCATCTCTTAATTTCTTCATCCAATAATGCAGTTGAGGATAACTCGTGACTATACGTTTTGAAAATTTCTTTGGCATCACATGATACCATTCCTTGAAGGACAGTGTGGATGAGACAAAGCAATTTCATTGACGATTTCGAGAGACATGAATACCTTTAAATATTTTTAAAAGGGTTGCAAAAGATTAGTAAGATTTTAGGACGTCACTTGGTGCTTTGCACTTCAAGTGTTTAAATATCTCCTAAATAATCAGGATCTCCATAACAGGCAGACGCAGGTGCTCACGAGTTACCTCAGTTAGTAGCCTTGGTTGGCGAAAGCTGTAGAGAGGCGCAACCCTCTCATGAAGCTCGGCGTTCGGCTTCACTCTCTGCTGATCAGACTCAACACAGATCAGCACTCTGCGTGCCAGGGGTCGCTAGAGGGCAAGCATGATTAAGCCGGCCTGCACACTTCTAGGGGAAGTGCCAGAGCAGATCTGTTGCCACCCACTCTTCAGTCCGTTGACTGGTAGAGTAACCCCGACCACAGTAAAGTAATATTTGCACACTCTCAGAAAAAAATCTCTTATTTTTCTAGTAAATCAATTTCTTATAATGAAAATAGAAATTTAATTTGTTATTTTTTGATATTATTTTGTTATTGGAGAAAAAAATTTGAATTCAATAATGATATGTAGGAATAATTTTGGAAAATTACAATATGGAATCTCAAACTTTATAACAATTAGTAATATTAGTTTAGTATAAGTGTCTATTTATAGTGATTCAAATAATGTATTTTTACATTTAGTTATGAGATCATAGCTCAATTAAATTTGTAAAAGCCAAATTTATTTACAAATTGTTAGCATTTATATGCAAGGACATTTAGTTACATTTAATTAAATGATTTACATAAATTTCCTGCCTATTATAAGGCAAAATCATGCACTGCCTTTCTTATAAATTATTGGCTTTGCGCTACATGCAAATAATTGCAAAAAATACTTATTTATCAATATACTAATTGTAACACTAACCCAAATCCCAACGTTAGCACTAATTCAAACCTTAAGCTTAAACCAAACTTAAACCAAACCAAACGCAAAAGTACCATTAAAAGTTATTATTTTCTAGAAATAATTTTCTTATATATTTATAAAATGATTTCTGTTTATACCACTTACGATTTCAAATGTTCGCACATTTCATTAGTTTCTAGTACTTATATATATATATATATATATATATATATATTTCTAATAATACTAACTTTATGTAACAAATGGATTTGTCTGCATTATTGAATAATTTCTCCAAGCCTGTAAAAATATGCTATATCTCATATTTTTATGAGTATGACGTCATCCTAGCTACACTTTTACAAGGGCAAAATTCAAAGTTTTATTTAGGAAAACCGTAATAATTGTTTCCTTAGAATGTTGAGTTAATTACAAGAAAACACGCATGGGCTTTACCAAGCACACTCTTTTTGCCAAAAGCAATTATATTCCATGGTTGTATCTGATAAATGAATTTTATAAGTAGTAGGGTAAATTCAGTTAGCCCACGCCCACCTCTGAGACGGGTATGATATCGTAATTGAGGGTAAGATCACGGAGTTCTAAATTTAGGAACTCATTGGGTAAAATAAATTATACCAATCTTAACAGATTCTCTATAACAGAAATTATATTTTTATATATGTGCATGTAAGATCCACAAAATGAAGATGTACCCCACTGCATGTATCAAATCAATGGCTAGGAAATTTTATATTCCTGAAAATGTTTCTAGCTTTGTATATCAATTGACAGAAGTTGAGATAAACTAGAATTTTTTGGGGCTGATTGTAGACAGTATTAAGTCGAATTCAAAATTTGAGTCCTTGAACTAGTTTTGCATTGTTTCTCAAACCCATGGGTAGTCAGGATCTATAATTTAATACCAAGTGTAACGAAAATTATAACTTTTTTACATGTCTATTACTATGTGTATATTTCAAATTCAATCTAGTGAGATATGTATGTTTTTACGCCTAAGCAATGTGTATGAATATACTTTAACATTATGTTTACTGTATGAGCATGTACATTAGGGATGTCCATATTTCGGTAATGTTTGAAAAGTTGAGTTTGAACAACCTGATGTGATGCAATTTTGATTAAAATCAAAATGCAAAAAATTTTTTCAAATCGGTTAAATTTGATCCCCATCAACAGAGATGAAATTTTGCTAAAAAAATTGCAATATTAGGGGAATCCCTGTTGCCAAATATCTAAATAATTACATTTTCGCGTTTTTTAGCCTCGCGGCTAAAATCGACAAATTATCATTTAAATTATTAAATATTTCTTGGAGTTTTCACGAAGTCATTATGTCTTTCATGACACCACCATGGAATTTGTAAAAATCCCTAATGCCCCTTTTTCCAGAATGCTTAATTTTAAAAGATGGTTATGTAAATGTATTTTTCATAGGTTGGTAGATTCTTAATAACTTCAAATCATTAATGATGGTAAATGTGCAGCAATAATTAAGCGTTTTGAATCTGACTTGAGGGGGGTGTTCGGGGGCTGTCCACCTTGTTATGCTTGATTGGGGAATCAGTCCCCTTGTTAAAGTATTATTGCGGTGTATGGGTGTAGGATTTTATTTATTGAGAAACTAAATTCTGTCAAAATATTACACAAAAATACATTGCTCAAACTTAGAGCGCCCTTGTTAATTATTTAGGAGTGCAGCCCTGGTTTGAACATAAGCCATCTCTGGTAAGGGTGTAACATGTTTGCAGATTTAGAGTAAAAATATATGTTCAAAGTGCACAGCAGCATCAGACATTAATAAGTAAAGTGCTAGTAAGTATGTGGATTCAAATCCAATTAATCTTTGCATAGATTAGCTTGTAAGACTTGGTTTTCCTTTATTGACATCAATAAGGACGTAATTATTCCCTTAACATTCCTAAAAGATTTTATCAAGTATATTTTAACGACTTAGTTTCTAATTGCTGGAAATTAGACAAAAATGAGAAATAATTTGTTTTTCAATAGAGGATTCCCCTATTTACTGTAATTTTAATGGAAACTTCAACATATTTGAAATTTTTTGTGCACATGATTTTTTTGACAAAACTGCATCACGCCAGGTTATTCAAACGTAATTTTTAAAAATTACTGAAAAATGAACAACTCTAATGTACATATAGAACTGTTCAGATCAAGTACAGCAGAGACTACCTCACACTGAAGCTCTTTAATTCTGCTAAACCAATTAATCACCCTGCACATGATACTCCCACCAAACCTGTAATCTAGTCGCCCTAAGGAACACTTTTGTAGCACACTATTCGAAGCACCCTGCAATATATTCTATTTATTTTTTTACTATATTAGAAAACAACAGAGTGCATTCATAGAACTAATTTTAATTAATTATTTAAAAATATACATTTCTATTTTTATTATTATTATTATTTATCATGGCTGAAGGTAATGAATGGTTCTCCATCAGTCTTAGATCTGGAAGGCCTGGAGGTACAGGTCTTCTATTGTTGAAAAACTAAATGGTTGCATGAAATCATTAAGTATTATCTGTTTTGTAAATTTGGAGTCTCTTAACTTACAGAAAACATATTTTTAAACAATGATTATTATGATTGTACTTTGTAATAAATCTACCACATTGCTATGCTAGTAATNTATATATATATATATATAATTATTATATAAACATACATTGATTAATATCTGTATTACTGTAAATCAAGAAAAAAAATTGCGGGTTTTGGTTAAAAATTATAATTATAAGGTTCTTCAGGACCAATCCACCTCATAGAATATATTGGAGAGATGTGACAATGGGACTAATATGTGACTGGGAGCAATAAAATTCTGCTCCCGCAAAACCTTACTGAATAAATATATTCAATATGCCAAGTATTCCTTTAGTTATAGCATTTCATTAGTGCGATTAATACCTCTACTAAAATTATAATATTTTAAAACCTAAATATACAACGACCGACATTGAATGCTTTATAGATATGCTTCTGATGTACTGTTCAAAATATCCCTGTTTTTTACAATACGCAATGATTTCCTCATTTTTAATCTTGAGCAGAGCAATAATTTTCTAGAATTTTTGAACTATTCTTCAGAATTGATTTAAGCGCTCTTACCTCACGAAGGACTAAGGATATCCAAAATTTGGGAGCCGTGTTGCATAAAGGATGGTCTTCTCTTCCTTTGAATTCCCAATTATTATGCCAGTTGGTCTCGCCTCCGTAAACACACCTCAAAATTGACCCGATTGGCTTTCATAATGGAGTTTGACAGTCTGCTAAGGAAAAAAATAATTGCATTCAATTATTGAAACAGTCTTTGGATAATTTATCCCACTATAGTTGTAATCAGGTAAAATTTTCAATTCTGACCCATCGCGGATTCGAATAACATAAATCCACTCTCACACCACCCTTGTTTGCAAGACCGCATGACAAAATTGGTGAATAAAAATAATCGAGTTGCCTGTAGAACGCGATGAGCTTTCAAATGCTTTATTAAATGGATCATAAATTAATTATTTCAATGCATTAAAACTTTTTTACAAATCATTGCAGATTGCGGTAGAATTTTATAATTTTTTTCTTCATCACGACATGAATGCCATTTTTTTCAAAAATTGTCTATAAACTAATGTTAAATTTGAGTACTCTAAACATGGAAATTTATAATACTGCTTCGACTTGGAACTTTTATTACTTTTATTAAAAGTAAATAGAAATTTTACATACATCAAATTTGCAGTACATAACAAATTATCAATTTGAAAAAACTTTATTGGGTTTGGTCTAAAATAGGAATTTCAGAAAATATAACTATATCTATTAATGTTTTTATATTCATAAAATATACTAATGCCATTTCAAGGTGTGCAAATACATTTGGGAATATTATCCAAGATGTACGTGTTTCCACGCTTAAAATGAATGAAAAATTGGAATTAGCATTTCTATTTAAACAGTTCTGTGTTTACAATTACTGTAAAATGATTGTTCTTTTATGCGTGGAATTTTTTTAAAAAGAGCATTCTTTTTAATAATAAATTCTTTCAGCAAAATTGAAAAGGTAAATACATTAACAAGTAACTAGAATAATTGTGAATTAAAATTGCTTATTACACAAAGGAAAACACTTGAAGAAACGCAACAATTGGATTTTGAAATGTGCTTTAAAGCAATTATGATAACATCATATAAAATATGCTTACTTACACTTGAGGTTCATGAAGCAATTATGTCTTTTAGAAATCTAAATAGTCAAATTCAATTTTAAATGCAATTCATGGTATTTTGAAAAATTTAATCGAAAACTATATTTTTTTACATTTCTCGTCTGGATCTTTTTTAAATTTTTTGTTACATAAATAATGCTAATCTACACTAAAGATTCAGGCCTGATTTATAAGGCTAATTTAAATTATGGAATCAGGAACATATAATTTAACTTTGACCAATCCAATTAAACATTCTAGTACCATGGTTTTCTCAAATTCCTCGAAATTACTTGCATTTTCATCAATTAGTATAAAACTTAAACCAATTGGCAAGAAAGACTATTTCAATCTTCCAATTACAGTCACGCTGAAGTATTTCACCCAATCATATGGACCTGCAACCAAACTAATGAACGTTATTTCAACCCCTTAGAAACACAAAAATTCAGAATGCATCAAGACAATCTTTACAAATTTATATTCTAAGTAAAATGTGATATGTTCAAATTCTTATTGCTTCCGTAGACAACTCGCTATTTTGTTGTCAAGCTGAAATGCATAATAAGTTTAAAACACACCATTTACTCCATTACCATTACTGTAGTACGGACCTTTTGTTTCTAAAACGGAAGAACTGTTTTCATTAGATGACATTGTTTGAATCTCCTTTCTGCTTCTAATAGGGCAAAAGTTCCATGATGTGTTAAGAAAATCCGCGCTCGTTTCCTCAAGAGGGATTGACGAAGGTGCGGTCACTAGAACTTCCAGCCACTTTTTTTAATCAGACGTGACAATCTATCAGATAGACTTCTGCATGATTTAAGCATAAAAATCAAGAAGGTATTAATTATTTAAAATCGTAGAAAACTTCAGAAATTATACATCGACAAACAAATCAACAAACATCTCCAATAAGTGATAATGTTAAAATGATGTTCAGAAATATAAGATTTTCAACGGTTTGGAATTGTATCTATTGCTTTGATTTGTTGTTCAGAAATATAAGATTTTCAACGGTTTGGAATTGTATCTATTGCTTTGATTTGTAATGGTCAAGCCTCTACTGCTATGATATCCATTTTCGTATGAGGACAGTCTAAACACAATCAATTTTTTTCTATTGCAACAGATTTCACGTGAAAATCATATATACTCTATGCATTTTCATTCACTAATTACTAAGCCCTGTCTATTGCCCTACACCAATCCAGTATGAATTTAGCTCACAGTTGAATGTCAATTTTCAATAATATTTAAGTTACTAAAGTTTACGTTTTCTGCCAAAATAAGTATGACTCATACTATATATTTAGGGTATCCCGACTCGAAACAGTGAGCTAAATCGACGCGCTTACAACTCTGATGCATCAACAAAAAATCAAATAAAACTGTTTGAAAAATATTTTCTGTATAATTGCCTGCGTTAAAAATTTCGCTAAATTGATACATTTTACTTAGCTCATCACCCACACATCACCGAACCAATATATATATATATATATATATATATATATATATTTCTAATAATACTAACTTTATGTAACAAATGGATTTGTCTGCATTATTGAATAATTTCTCCAAGCCTGTAAAAATATGCTATATCTCATATTTTTATGAGTATGACGTCATCCTAGCTACACTTTTACAAGGGCAAAATTCAAAGTTTTATTTAGGAAAACCGTAATAATTGTTTCCTTAGAATGTTGAGTTAATTACAAGAAAACACGCATGGGCTTTACCAAGCACACTCTTTTTGCCAAAAGCAATTATATTCCATGGTTGTATCTGATAAATGAATTTTATAAGTAGTAGGGTAAATTCAGTTAGCCCACGCCCACCTCTGAGACGGGTATGATATCGTAATTGAGGGTAAGATCACGGAGTTCTAAATTTAGGAACTCATTGGGTAAAATAAATTATACCAATCTTAACAGATTCTCTATAACAGAAATTATATTTTTATATATGTGCATGTAAGATCCACAAAATGAAGATGTACCCCACTGCATGTATCAAATCAATGGCTAGGAAATTTTATATTCCTGAAAATGTTTCTAGCTTTGTATATCAATTGACAGAAGTTGAGATAAACTAGAATTTTTTGGGGCTGATTGTAGACAGTATTAAGTCGAATTCAAAATTTGAGTCCTTGAACTAGTTTTGCATTGTTTCTCAAACCCATGGGTAGTCAGGATCTATAATTTAATACCAAGTGTAACGAAAATTATAACTTTTTTACATGTCTATTACTATGTGTATATTTCAAATTCAATCTAGTGAGATATGTATGTTTTTACGCCTAAGCAATGTGTATGAATATACTTTAACATTATGTTTACTGTATGAGCATGTACATTAGGGATGTCCATATTTCGGTAATGTTTGAAAAGTTGAGTTTGAACAACCTGATGTGATGCAATTTTGATTAAAATCAAAATGCAAAAAATTTTTTCAAATCGGTTAAATTTGATCCCCATCAACAGAGATGAAATTTTGCTAAAAAAATTGCAATATTAGGGGAATCCCTGTTGCCAAATATCTAAATAATTACATTTTCGCGTTTTTTAGCCTCGCGGCTAAAATCGACAAATTATCATTTAAATTATTAAATATTTCTTGGAGTTTTCACGAAGTCATTATGTCTTTCATGACACCACCATGGAATTTGTAAAAATCCCTAATGCCCCTTTTTCCAGAATGCTTAATTTTAAAAGATGGTTATGTAAATGTATTTTTCATAGGTTGGTAGATTCTTAATAACTTCAAATCATTAATGATGGTAAATGTGCAGCAATAATTAAGCGTTTTGAATCTGACTTGAGGGGGGTGTTCGGGGGCTGTCCACCTTGTTATGCTTGATTGGGGAATCAGTCCCCTTGTTAAAGTATTATTGCGGTGTATGGGTGTAGGATTTTATTTATTGAGAAACTAAATTCTGTCAAAATATTACACAAAAATACATTGCTCAAACTTAGAGCGCCCTTGTTAATTATTTAGGAGTGCAGCCCTGGTTTGAACATAAGCCATCTCTGGTAAGGGTGTAACATGTTTGCAGATTTAGAGTAAAAATATATGTTCAAAGTGCACAGCAGCATCAGACATTAATAAGTAAAGTGCTAGTAAGTATGTGGATTCAAATCCAATTAATCTTTGCATAGATTAGCTTGTAAGACTTGGTTTTCCTTTATTGACATCAATAAGGACGTAATTATTCCCTTAACATTCCTAAAAGATTTTATCAAGTATATTTTAACGACTTAGTTTCTAATTGCTGGAAATTAGACAAAAATGAGAAATAATTTGTTTTTCAATAGAGGATTCCCCTATTTACTGTAATTTTAATGGAAACTTCAACATATTTGAAATTTTTTGTGCACATGATTTTTTTGACAAAACTGCATCACGCCAGGTTATTCAAACGTAATTTTTAAAAATTACTGAAAAATGTACAACTCTAATGTACATATAGAACTGTTCAGATCAAGTACAGCAGAGACTACCTCACACTGAAGCTCTTTAATTCTGCTAAACCAATTAATCACCCTGCACATGATACTCCCACCAAACCTGTAATCTAGTCGCCCTAAGGAACACTTTTGTAGCACACTATTCGAAGCACCCTGCAATATATTCTATTTATTTTTTTACTATATTAGAAAACAACAGAGTGCATTCATAGAACTAATTTTAATTAATTATTTAAAAATATACATTTCTATTTTTATTATTATTATTATTTATCATGGCTGAAGGTAATGAATGGTTCTCCATCAGTCTTAGATCTGGAAGGCCTGGAGGTACAGGTCTTCTATTGTTGAAAAACTAAATGGTTGCATGAAATCATTAAGTATTATCTGTTTTGTAAATTTGGAGTCTCTTAACTTACAGAAAACATATTTTTAAACAATGATTATTATGATTGTACTTTGTAATAAATCTACCACATTGCTATGCTAGTAATTCACGAGAGTCACTGGAATTTGACAGATCAATGCTCGTGGTACTCTTCAATTAGTCTCTTCATAATCAGGTAAAACTGTTCTACCAAATTTGAAATTTTCAATTATTTCAGCAAAGGCAAAAAATGGAATGTATTAACATGTCTGGAAAAGAATTAGAATAATGCCAAAACGTTTATTTAACACAAAAAGAACATAACAATTCATGTTTATTGGACAGTGTAATCACCGTTGAGTCGGATGACATGTTCACAATGGGCGATATATTTATTTGCTTCCTCCAACATCTTCCTTTTTTCAATAGAAGTGAGGGCCTGTCGCGCAGCGGAAAGCAGATCTTCTTTACTTTCAAATTGTTGCTGTTTCAATTGCAGTTTCAGCCATTTGTTGATCCAACGGTCACAACCATTGAGGTCTGGTGAATATGGCGCCTGTTTCGAGAGAACGATTTGTTTGTCGCGAAAGAATTGTGTCGTGACTTGGGAAACATGAGGACGAGCATTGTCTTGTCTCCAGATAATCTCGTGCTGCCGTACTCTCCCATGCCGTTCACGGCGAAATTTGTCGATAGTGTATTGGACAAACTGTTTGTAGCGTTCACTATCGACTTTTTCATTCCTGTCAGTACCCTGAATCGCAAATTTGCCATCGTGAGTGTACGCCAAAAGCAGCATTGTGCGCTGGCCCCTCGGTGTTGCTTGGATGGCCCTTGGTCGTGCGTCTGTTTTGGCGGTCCATTTCTTCAGATCACGCCTCCAAGGAATTGGAGAAAATGGTACCCAAGATTCATCTGTAATGACATACCGTCGGCACCACTGCTCTATGCCCAGTTCATGAAAGAGCCGTATATCCTCTTGACAACATTGCACCCGCTGTTGCTTGTGGACTTCTGTTAAGGAATACGGAACCCAGACAGAGCAAATTTTTCTCATATTGAGACATTGATTCAGCATGGTTCTGACAGTATCTTTTCCTACATCCAAAAGATCAGCCAAGTGCCTTAATGATGCGCTGTCCTTTTCTTCGATCAGTTTTTGCAGCTTGGTGACATTTTCAGGACAACTGGATGACGAAGGGCGACCAGAACTGTGCCCTTTTTCCGTTGACAATGTTTCTGCTTTGCAATTGGCAATCCATCCATAAATCGTAGCCAAACAAGGCACATCATCTGGCCATACATTGGTCAATTTCCTGTGAATATCTCCGGCAGATGTTCCATTATGATACTCGGTATACACATAAAATCTGCACGCTGAATTTGAATATTCCATTGCAACGCGACACACTAAAAACCAAATGAGTAATGATTATCATTCACACACATTATATTTCTGCTAACAGTTATAAAATGTAACCAATCAACAATTAGTATGACATGCTAAATATTAATCATGCATGTACCTATGCGCAGCACACAATAATTGCATTGCAGCATTATTCTAATTCTTTTCCAGACATGTTAATATTACAGTCATTCAGATTTAAACAGGTGAAATGAAATTTATTATTTTAAATGTGATTAATCCAAAAAACTAAAGAGGTGGGCTTTATTAAAAATCTAAACTCAACGAAAAAATTTAGATCTTTTTTTAAATTTGGAAAATTGCGACTCACGACAGTTATTATTTTAAGTCAGTATATTTGCTTCGATTGCAGAAATACATAAAGGAGTTTTAAAACCTATTTATTGCAAGTGATTATTTACAAATAATTATTGTTTGATTAGGAATGCAATTTAAGCAAGATTTCAAATTCAAGAAAATCAATAATCGTAGAAAAATCACATTAGATTTTTTCAGTTCTTCAGATTCTCCATAAAAACTGGAAGGATGTGGAATAATTTTTTTGACCCAACGCTGAATTGATCCACATTATATCAATCCGATCCGACCCGTCATCCACAACCACATACTTAATTTTTAAACGGTACTCTACAAGGGCATATCCATAAATTACGAAACTAATTTTAAAAAATATTTAATAGCTAGATCAAAGCATATTAGTAATTATTTCATTTAAAAATCTAGGTTTACTCTATTTTCTGAGATTTACACGCATTTCAGTGATTAGTAATCCGATCAACTCCCATGTAATTGGAACCAACTTAAACTTTAAAATTCTTGCAAATTCATTATTAATACTTGAAAGCAAATGTATCGATATTCTAAGAAAGGATTTTGTCTGTTTTCTGTTAATTGCAATGAAAATCACTTTTTTTGAAAGAAAATAAACCAATCTATTCGTTTCACGGATATACTTTAAATGGCAACCTAAAGTTTTTACTGAATTTAGCGATACCTAAAAATTGCTTTCAAGCATTAGCATGGAATTTGAAACAACTTGCAAGACTTTAGGGTTTAAGCTGGCTTCACTTACAAGGGCAGAATTCGAAAATAGCATATATGAGATGCAACTGTTAAAACAATTTTTTCTGAATTTGAAAACGTCTCCTATTCCCAAAAAATGCAAACAAAATCGATTCATATTGTTAGGAATTACCTTGGTTGCAAATTCATTTAGAAGCCCTGAAATACTTGTATTACTAGGAGAATGCTGCGACCAAATATTGGAATAACGATTTCCTCGTTTGTTATTGAAGCCTGATAATTTTTCATTGATTTATGAATCATCATTTTTTGTTGAAAAACGTAAACACAATATATGAATTTCATTAACATAAATTTGGATTGTTTTACCAAAGCCTACTTTAATCAGGAATTCAGAAAAAGAAAAGAAACAAAAAGTACTCTTGCAAATAGAGAATTGGTGTTAAATTTTTGTCCAAGAAAGCCATACTAAAATTATCAAAAATTCCTTTAAATTTGTGGAGCTAAAACTATTCTATTATTCAATTTACCTCACAACGATCAGAGTGTTAATCAAATAGTTAAATGTTTCCCAAGCAAAGAAGTATATTCAATTTTTAGAATTGTTGCATCTCCGAGTAGAAAGGTTAGATTTATATTTGTTGGTAATATCCTCTTTTATTTGAATGTAGTTTTTAGAATTTTTAAATAATTAAAGCGTTTCAAAAAGTACAGAGGTGTGTAAATAGCTAATTGTTAGACTTGGGATTTGGTTACATAAAGTGATTTGATCTGCAATCAAAGGTTTTTGTTAATTTTACTGCAAGTCGCCAGGCCATGCTCACAGTACGCCTTAATAAGAGATGGATGTGTAGCAGGAATTTACTAGTACGAAACGGAGACCTATCATTAAAAATATGAAAAATAGCTAAAAGTCGATATATTTGATAGCAAATTGATTTTTTACTGTTATACAATTCAACATTTTGAAAAGATAGTCTAATAGATAATATATTTTATTATTGCTTATAAAATCTAACCATTTTTGCAGTGTATTCATTTTTAAAAAAACAGTTTGCATTAATGGAATTTATCCTCATAAATTTTTCTACATGAGTAATTAGAACACTGCATTGCATGACATGACATTGATAGAAATTAACATAATATTTAACAATTTGAATTTTACAAAATGGATACATGCTCTCACTTGCCAAACATCCTCTATTATAAACATCATGAAAGCGATGACACAAAATATTGACTGATGATTTGTTTCTTTAACAACTAAAAATTCCTTTGAACAAACTAATTTGAAATTGAAAGTACACTCATGATCATTTCAATGTTTGCACTTCAAGTGCCACTATAGTTGAAGGAAAGTTACGAAAAAATTCAATATATTTTTACCAATCATTCTCTAATTCTGTTTAACACGGACAACTGAATTTTCAGAAAATAAACGTAGATATGCATATATATATATATATATATA
>CABFPE010000051.1:1762831-1774098 GCA_900660155.1 Hofstenia miamia | reverse complement strand
ATATATATATATATATATATAATTCCAGATCCGATTCAAAACCAATTTGGGAACAAATTTAAATACAATTTTAAATACAATTAACTACACTTAAAATTAATTAAAATTGCATGCATTAGAAAATGTTCATGTTAAAACAACTTTTCTGTTTAATCACCAATTTTAATCTTATTTCAATTTTAATAGATGAAATTCTTTTTGAATTCGATTTTGATTTAGATGACCTGTGATTTTTGTAGTGATGTTTGTAGTTGTGTGTCCTTGTGTCATTTGATATAAGATTTATGAATATCTTCATATATTTATTAATAAATTAATAAAAAAACAGAAACTAACCTACAGGATCCTTGTTTTGCATTTCTTCAAGGCCCAATTCGTTTTTCCCAGATTGTCTAAATGTATCTTTTAATATAGATTTTAAAGTGAAAATCTTCACGTGTATATTCATAAATTATATACACATTTGCATGAATAATTGTGAGCAATTTATTCATTCCCCATGGAAGTGAAACTAAATTTAAAATTTAAGTTCTTTGAAATTCTGTGATAATTCTTGAACGCATATTATAATTAATGCTAAGTTGGTGCTTTAAAGTATAAATTTAGAAAAGTTTTATGTTAAAGAATATAAGTTTTGCTGGACATTTCAATTAAAAATGGAAAAGGATTATATTTTGAGAAATGATTTTTTTCAGTTTGCTGTCTACCATGCAAAGTGGGAGTTGTTGAAAACAAATTGAACCAACTCATTCTTTATGGTGTTCTACTTCATAAATTCAACCAAAAGTCTCTCTTAGCATTAAAGTTTAGGTTGGTTTCGTTTCCATGGATCATAATCTAAAATGTGAAATTTTTGATCAGAATATATGAACCTTGAACAGTAAGCACACGCCTTTCTTGCCTTTTTTGTGAATTCTAGAGCCAAATTAACAACGATACTATATAGATTAAACAGATGTGCTCTAAACTGCTGAAGTAGAAGCTTACATGTAATTTCCAATCATTGAATGTTCTTTTTCGCATCAATTTTGACAGTACAATTCCTTGTTAAGTGTATAATGATAATCATTTGATAGACTTTTGCATTCATTAGTTTATTGGCCGCAATTACATCAACATAGTCAGCGTCATGCAAATGATTTGAGCTCTATCCTCGAACAAGTCTATCGAAGTTATCAAGGTTATCAAGAGCATTTTTTCTTGAGTTGTAAAGTTGATCAACATCTCGATGTGTGGCATTATTTTGGGCTTGATGCATTTAAGATACAAGGGGAATTGATTTTGATACTCTGTCCCAATAAGAACACAATTTTAAACTATTCGAGTTATAGTTTCGTGAATCAATTCATATTCTTCTATTAATACCCTTTGCTGATCAGGAATTTCTAGTCTGTTTTGTCGAATTACGCAAATCTATTTGCAAATAAGCAGTTGCAAAGTTTTCCACTACAGAAAACTATCACCATTAACATTTCTTCCCTTTCCAACATATTTGATTAGAAGACTAAATATTTTCTCGGCGAGGATTCCACATTCAGATATATCACTGCACAAAGTATGTTTTCCAGTGTATGTTATGCACCGAAGTTCTTGTAAAAGAAATAGCACTAAAAAATTTATTGCATTTGCAAGTACATAAATTTTCGCTAAATATAACTAGTAATGTGGAGCATTAATAAATGAGTGAATATATATATGTATATATATATATATATATTATATATATATATATATATATATATATATATATCTATATATCTATATATATATATATACTTGTTTATGTATTTGTACATATAATATATAAATACATGCCTATATATGTAAGTAGATAATTTCATTTATAATTTTTGTAAACCAGCAGCTAGATGATGAAATTTGCATCTCAATTATCAATGTAATGGGTGTTGCATAAGATTTGACGATCAATATTTCAGAAACTTCTAAATAAATTTTTACAGAAAATTGTGAATATACTAAGTTTTTCATGTTGAATACGATTTTTGTGTTATATTTTGCATACCATGCATATTTACTAAAATAGTTTTAGGGGACTCCTTTTCAGGGTGATAGGATAAGATTAACCCAATTGCAAAAAATCAAAGCTATTCTGCTAATCACTGCCAAAAATTTTTTGTCAAGTTAAGTGTCCGCATACTTATGCACAGCACTGTATATAAATCTCCAGCTAAAATAGTCGATTCAAATATACATTACTGAAAAAGTTCAACACTAGAATGTATTTTTGTTTGTATTGTTGGCCCTTATAAAACTTTTTAAAATTGTTTTAGAAACCGATTTTGTGAACGAATTTCTATTCTGATGATTTTAAAATAATATATATCAGGCGCGGACGCAGAATTCTAATAACAGGGGGGTTTAAAATATCCTACACCTAAAACCTAAAAGTAAAATATAAGAACAAGTAAAAGAAGAACACTAAATACTAAAAATATAGATTAATAAGGTTAAAACTCAGATTCTTCTTTTAAAAAGCTCTCAAAGATTGAATACTTTCACACTATCACATTGCACACCAAAAGAACTATAAGTGAACAGAGTAGTAGAGAAACAATTTAGTAAGAATTTTTTTGGAGCGTCTGATTTAAGGGGGGGTTTAAACCCCCAAAACCCCCCTCTGTGTCCGCCCCTGTATATATATATATATATATATAGCTATATATATATATCTATATATATATACATATATATATGTATATATATATATATATATATTATCGAATATCAGCTCTACTAGAAAACACCGCATCGAAAATTTCAATTAAATTTGAATTGGTATATTTTTGGGAAATATTCGTGGGAATTTATACAGCTAGCAAGCAGCTAAATTTATATTTGTATTAGTAAAAGGTTTGTCATACGTAACCTGATGATGAGTGATAAAATTTTAGGAAGGAACTTCAAATGCTTTTGAACACGTGAAATAACTTTTTTTAATTACTCATGCTACAGTAAATTATTAAATTTGAGCTATTTATCCAAGATGCATTATTCTTTGAAAGAGTATCAAAAGCTCCTTCAGATATTAAATAAAAGCCGATAACCACTTTTCTCATCAGTTTCTCCAGATGGTGAATTGCTGACTAAATAATTATTGATTGCTAACAATTTGCACGTACGCATGCTGCTTGTTTGTTATTCGTTGACAAATATTAGCTGACCAATCGGATTCTGTGTCTCCTCTAGCGGTGAAACCGATGAAAGATTCTTTCTTTTAAATACACCAACACAAATGATTGAGCCAACTGAATCATCGTTTACTTAATGTACGTTAATAGGCAATAATGGCTATTAAGATCGCAATTTTGATCTCTATCGTGTTCTTAGTACGTCTTATACGCTCAGGTACGACTTTTACTTTTTTTAATAACCACGTAATTTTTCGCAATAGTTTTTGCATTTTTATCAATACATGCGTATGTTTTTCCACAATAAGAGTGCAAGTCTAAGTTGACTAGTGCGGCATTTCGACTTTTTATTCTAACACTCAAATACAAACGCGTACGCTACCCATTAATATCTTGGCGTAGAATTATGACTTACCATTGTAATGGGATGGAAATAACAAACGGTCTTAAGACTTAAATTTCCGTAACAGCTCAATTTTTAAAATCTTAATTTTCACAGAACAACCATTTTTATTTCCAAATCCCAAGTGCAGTAAACTATGCGTAAGTTTGCACCTTCTATCGCGAACAATTTTTAATATTTTTGTCTTGCATTAACTTTGATAACTAATGCTTAAACAGTGCTAAGCTGATAATGAGTTCTTGTGGAGTGAATTGGCATATCCAGAAATTTCTGATAAGGGAATATCTCAATACAATGACCATGAACTGTCAAAATATAGAAAATTGGCTTTAAGATGTTTTTACCAATTTAGAAACCTAAATATGCCACTGGTCAAGAGTATTACTACTTTGTCCAGTTCAGTAGGAAAGAAATGGAGTCATAATTATTGAGTTGAGAAAATATGGTTAATGCTAATGAGATTGCATATTTAATTCTCACTACAACTATCATACATGCATCCATACGTGCTAAAATGTCTGCACAATCTGAAATTAGTAAGAAGGAGATAGCACCTCTTACGAACCATATGTTAACAAATTCATGTATAAGAAACCATATATCAGAAGAGTGTCTGTACATTAGGGTTTTTGTAAATAATGCAATTGAACAACTTTACTTGATCATTTAAAAATTACAAAAAATTGAATATAAATTCACTTTTGTTGCAATTAGTTTACAAATTTAGCAAAGTAAACAACAACTTTGACGAGTATTCAATGTGACCTCCAATTAAAACTTCCTTTATAATTTGGATTATACTAGTATTATATTTTCATACGTAGACAAATATATAATTCTGTTTTACATATAAGCTCACACAAATGAAACAAAATGCAGTAGTAAGGACATAACGATTGACATTGTCCAGGTTTGCACTGTATGCAGTAAGCTATAGTTCATAAATTAATAAAATTTGCGATTTGTAAATAAAACAGTTTCTAAAGTAGCATCCAATGTTGGACATGGCCCCGTTTTTAGAGGCAAGGATCTATCCACTGGCATTTATCTAGACCCATATTGTTAAATGGTCATACCTATGAACTTAGCTGTTGATTGCAAATACCAAGCAGCTACAACTAATCTAAAATACTAAAATAGATTTTTTTTATTAAAAATAATTTTACAATTTTTCAACTTTCATTATCTCAAATTTTATCATCGACCAGTTGTAATCTGTACAGGATCATTAACCGGTGCATGCGCTTTCAAAAATAAATGTAAATTCCATTGTATCACAATATATCAACGATAAAAAACAGGTAATATTAATGAGATTTTCATCGTATTGGATAATTGCATTTCATTTATATTGTTGTTTTGTAATGGCGTAAACTAATTATTTCCCCTGCGGACCCACAGCGTATGCGGGTCAGGTCAATAAATTCACCTACATGTTTGAGAGGGAAGGTAATTTCTCCTCAAAAAATCTAGTGGGACGGGCTTAATTCGTTCCGCAAGAAGCGAGTTATACTTGTTAATTTATAAAAACGCCTGGTATATTCATTATTAAAAATCAGCACTCGCTTGGTTGGGAAGCTGGTAGATCGATATCACCGATTTGGGAATGTGGTTTTGTCGTCGGATCTGAAAAACTTCAAATGTTTCGATCTGGTTTATTTGGGTAGAAGAGACAAGTCTACAACTCTTGTGATAAGAGACAGTTTTTTATACGGGGAAGTAGAGAGTTCGACCTCGTTCTTAGGAGCATAGGCAACGAGTCAAACAAGCACAGGTACAGACACAAGCTTTGTATTTTTTATCTGAACACTTCAAAACGCACGATTTTTAATCATCACCTTACTAATTTACATTTACATTTTTTTGAATTAATGTTATCTAAGATTGATAAGGACTTCCTAAGTGTGAATAAAACACTTAAAAATCTCTCACTTGCCATAAATGTAAAATCGTCTGCACTCAGCTTCGTATTTCCCTTATCGTCTGAATCTTCAGGCTTTTTGCGAGTATCAATTGCAAACTAAAAGGCACTAGCAACCAAGATGTAATATTTTTTTTGAAGTTGAGAGGGCTCTATATTGATAACAGCGTTTTAAAATTTTTGAATTCAAAGTATACAAGATCTTTCGGAAATTATTAATCTAGAAAACATTTGAAAAAAAAATTTTATTCAAGAGAACACACTAATTTTAGACTTGTAAGTTATAACAATGTTTGTTTGAAAAAGTGAATCACCATTATGCTTTTCACGTATATATCACTATAAAGTATGCACTATTCATCTTATTACAAAAGAATGTGTGTTAAAGGTATAAAATGTACTCAAACTGAAATGTAAAATTTTTTGCAATTTCTCTTGAATCTATGATAGAAAGCATAAACCAGCTAATATAAAGTAGTGTTATGAATCAATGTCGGATTTTTTTGCTTAAACCTGAAAAAAATGAAAAAAATGAACAAAAATATTTTATTACACCAAAACAAATGGCTAAATTCAAAAGTGTTCTATTAATAAAATTTTCGCAATTTTGAAGAAATATATCCAGAAAATGCATCACATCATCTTAGTTTTAATATTTTTTTAGATTTTACGAATTTTTTAAAATTTATTCAATCAAAATCAATGTCGAAAGCAGGAGGGAAGGAGAAAACTCGCCATGTCTCCAATTGTGTAAACCACTCTGTATTCATGCTACACTTCAACTTTATTTAGTGGTGTAGTACTAAATTCAGAAGTGCCGGTACACTAGCAAGCCTTGGGGTGGGTAAGGCAAGTCAGTGATTTGACTTTACATTTGATTACATGTTGTAGTTTATTGTCATTGGTAATCATAACTCAACATCTTTATTGTAGGGTATTGAAATCCGCAAAAAAAGCAACAATGAACGTTTCACAAAATTGATCAGATTTGGAGTTTGGTGAGACAAAAATATTTTTGAAATTTGACCAAAATGTATCGGTCCATTATATCAAAGAATATACTGCATCAAAATGCAATAAAAAAATTGGATAGAAAATAAATGTCCATCCTGGCAAAAACAAAATAAGTTTGGTTCCGAGGTTTTCAAGTACTAATACTAATAAAACTTGAACTCGTATGACTCGCAAAGCTCGATTGAAAGAAGTCTGAAGAAAAATCATATAAACACTCGAACTCTATTGAAAATTCATTTGAAAATATTATAAAAAATAATTGTATTAAGCTTCAGTTTCTATATCAATTAAAAATAAATTTTTTAACTCTAAAAACTCGGAATATTACAATTTTAAACACTCGATCTTCAAAAAACTCAGGACAAATGACTTGATTTAGACTCGAAAACCCTGTATGGGTCTTTGTAGACCAACGGCAATATTTAATATACATCGTACTATTTGAAATTTCAATATATGTTTCAATATTTACAAATGGTATATAATGTATAACTCCGCTAGTCGTCCTATCTAAGTTCAAACACATCTTTCTTTGTACTGCAGTTTCATCAATATTCGAATTGAAATCGTAAAGTCTGTTACCATAACTGCAAAAAAATTATCCCTTGTACTGTAGACAAGTAGATCATAGAAGTTTTCATTTGAAAATGTTATAGATGTAGATGTTTAGTGTTCAACGACTATTGAAAAATTTCTCCCGATTTATATTTATATTTGATCTTAAATTATTTTCTCTTATTAGTCTCATCGAAAAAAATTGTGACCATTAAAGGCAATGATATTTTAAATTTAGACATGTACATGTACAACTTTGTAATAACTTCAAACACGTTTCAATTTGTTTTATCATATTGCATTTTGATAAATATTGCATTCAGCGCAACGGTCTTCACCATCATTTGTAAAATTTTTTTTGTGAAAATTTTCTTAAAAATTTTGCAAACGAGAAATAGTTATTGAAATTGAAATTTTATGCTATTGACCAATACCTGTTGACATTTTATTTGTTTTAAAAAGTTCTTGAATTATTTTACATTATATGAAATTCATGCTCTAATTGTAATAAACTAAGTATGACATAATTTTTTTTTAATCCCCAGCAGCTTTTGAGATCTTTTAAGCTATTTTCTGTTTGTTACTAAGTCATTGTTGATCCCTGGAATCTTTGAAATATAAAGTGGGTTTATTTTTTAAAGTACTTTTGTATATATTTTCTATTTTCAGTGTAGAATAAAGCCAACTTTCCGTTTTGTTTGCAAATATAGCCCATAGTGTAGACATTTAATTTCTATGACAATAAATTGTGTGATTTACAATTTATCATTTTCCAATATTTTTTTTACTAAAAAATATCATTGGAAATAAAAATAATAAATTCTCATTTTTTAGTGCCCAATACCTAAGCCTAATAAAAGACCTCATTTTGATTTGAAGCATACGTAAAAACTTTTATAAAGATGATATGTATGCAATATATATTATTGAGGACGAGTTTAATCGGCATTAAGTTCCACTGTTATTAGATGTTTTTATTAAAAAGCTTATCTTTAAACACAGTTTCTACTGGAAAATAAAGTAATACATCAATTCAAGCTAATTCTTGGATCTCTTAGTGAATGTTGTTTATGAAATTAATAAATGTAAGCAACTTGTTTCAACGTTTGATTTTAGAATAAACTTCCATCTTCTCAAAATTGTTAAGCACAATAAAGTTTAACTGAGTCCTAACACATACTTTATTTCTTTTGTTTCAATCACTTGCATCAGAAGATCAAGAACTCTTTCTCTCTCTTTTATCTTAGTCATGTTTAGTTCAATGACACTTTAAAAATTTCATAAAACAAAAAGTATTAAAAATGATATTCTCAAATTTTAGAAAATTATAGACGGCAATCGTAGTACATCGTTTTTATTTTCACGGCAGCATTTATATTATGTTGTTAGAGATTTTCTGTGATAGTTTATAAAAATTTCCTTCATTGTTTCTTGTCAAAAGCACAATGACAACGTTACATACTTGAAGTTAATTACATGAATGAGCTCTTAGTTACTTAGAGTAGTCTTGTAGGAAATTGACACAAGAATACATTTCATATTAATACAATTGCTGAAATTACCTGAGCTGATTGCTATTTCTAGATGACACGTGCAATTTATTGGCAGTTACAAAATAAATCTTTCCTTTTTATTTTTAAATATAAACATTTCTTTATTTACATATGCAAAGTTCATTAAATTAAAATTTTATTGTTTAAAGTATAACCCTGGTTTAGTTACATCTGGGGGATAACATCTTCCAATATTAAGTGATTTTTTAAATCACTGAAAACTATTAAAACATTTTTAGAGAGCGGACTTCTATCTTTGCGTTGACTAGATATTATATCGCCAGGCCTAATGAGCAAATACTTCAGACTTAATTTATACCTTCTCAATCTTAAGTGCCGCATTATTAATCAATTTCTAATTCGTAGTCTTCATATATAAATGTGAGAAATAACATGTTGAATTTGAGAAAGGCATGTGGTCAGAATTAGAAATGGTCCCCTTTTCCCGGACCGAATATATCAGGACCGGACCATTTACTATTTAAACTGTGAAAATCTGGACTGTTTGGTCCAATTGGTGAGTACGTTAAAAACGCCATCCTTACATTGCGAGCATATCATCGACTTAAATTATAATGATATATTATTTTTACGTCTAAAATTTAAATTTGGATGCGACTCTTCCATGAGAACTCCCTGACTATTATGTCCTCACTATGCTGTTATTCGCAATTCCTCTAAGTTAATGGTAATTTATTTGATTGAATAATTTACATCCATGGCTTAATTTAAAGTACGCCAAGTTTGCATCTAATTTCATTTGAGTATGGAGTATGAGGTGTGAAATGGATATTATTTAAAAGCACCGAATAGGACCGATTATTTACACATACTAAAGACCGGACCATTTTCAACTCTGCCTATTGCGCTTTCATATTGTAGTAAAAAATTACTTTGAGTATAACTATTAAAATTAAAAGTTATGGTCCCTCAATTTCCACACACCCAGTGACCCTAGACAACACTGATATGTTTGTTTTTCAAATTTCCCTTGTTTTCTCTCTTCTGAATTGAGTGTACACGTTGTATTTAATAGTGAGTGTTCCAATGTATGTTATCTGTTAAACATCAAACCAATATTAAGTTTAGTAAGTATCTTGGTTTGCTTATAAGTTATTTTCGCATTTAGATATTTTATTCGCAATTTTTCATTTTTGTATGGAGAATATTAATTTATTGAATAAGCAATATTACAGTAAAATTTTAAGAAACGCTGTCATGGAGAATGCCTCTTTTGAAGTCGAAAATTCTTGAGTTAAGAAAAGAGCTTTAAACACTTTAATTTACTAATTTTAATTAATTTTGAATCAGAAATTTCCTGCTGAATATATTTTGGAATCAATTTTCAAGATTACTATCTGTAGGAAAAACACTGCTTCAATTTCACTGAATATATATATATATATATATATATATATATATATATAATTTAAATAGAAAACTAAGGAAATCAAGAATTATACCAATTTTAAATTCAGAAAAAACATCAAATTTAATTCGTAACAAGGATCCAATTCAAAATGCTTACAAATTCCATTGTTTACAAATATCATTGTCAGAAGTATGACAGCTTCTACATTGGTGAAACCAAAAGACATTTGAAGACTCGAATTCAAGAACATCTCTATGGACACTTACAATCCGAAATTTATATGCACTCAAAAATACATAAAGCATCAACATCTGACTTTAATATTTTAATGAAACACAAATGCACCAAGATCACAGAATCAATTTAAATTAAGGAAGAGAAACCTAATTTAAATACAAAATCTCATCAAAATCTTCACTTATTTAGTTTAATTTAATTTAATTAATAATTTGTAAATTTATATTTTTACAACCAAATAAATTTTTGGTTTTGACTGACGAAGGTACAGTAAGTACCTAAAGTACTTTCAATTAAAATTTTGGTTGTTTTTCAATATATATATATATGTCAAAACAAGCTATATTAGGTATTCTTTGAATATTACATATCAGTGAATGAAACTATTATAAAATTTTTCTACAAGTGTAGGCATGAATACCTGAGGCATAATTCTTATCCAGCGTCTGCAAACATTACAAAATTAAAACTAAAAACATCAATAAGTTCTTCACCTTTGCTTTTAATAGTGGGCCAATCTATTTGCGTCTGTTGTTGTTGCATCTGGTCATTACAGATTTAATATTTTAGATAACGTTTCTGTTGTAATGCTAAGAAATTAATTAAATTAAAACCGTCAGTATTTAAGGAGAAGCGTTACAAAAAAATTTCTTATAAGCGGAAATGTAGAGTAGAAGCCTTCTATTTTAGTATTTTAATATGTTGGCTATTAATAGCTAATTACCTATCTGTTACTATTTAATTGTGGTAACAACAGCGCAAACGCTTTCTATATGGTACTGAACTTGCTCATGTCTTTCACTGGTTAATGCATTCAATTATAATTTTGTAACGTGATTTATTTACGCGCCGTTCCATCGTTAATGAGGCTTATTTAATTTTTTAAATAGATTTGGACCTTAATTTTGCCTCAAAACAATTGGAGTTTGTAAGAAATTTCGCTTACTCTGCTCTACTGTACCTAAACTCAGACTTGTCAACGAGTCGAGCTTCTAGGATAAGGATGCCTTTGGTTTTCCCCTAATACGTGGATGTATGCCAGACTTGTCCACCATCCGATCTT
>CABFPE010000051.1:1737905-1754172 GCA_900660155.1 Hofstenia miamia | reverse complement strand
TAGCGTATTTCGTCTGGCGGATCAAAAATTTTTTTTCAAGTAGTTTTACTTTGCATGCAACTGTCTAGGAGTTAAAAAGTTATTGGTTTAACATCTTTACTTTAATAAAATGAGTATTTGGTCTTTGCCATGCTTGCTCTTCCATATTTTGCTCCAATTCTAAAATAAGACTTTGTCCAGTAAATACTTCAAAAACACTATTTTAAAACATTTATATTAATTTTTCAAATGATGGTTATTGGATGCTTTTAAAAGATATAATTTCGCTGAGGTCTAAAATCATATTTTTTCGATTAAATATGTTTAAAAAATATCATTTTGTCAGTTTGGTAATTTTTCAGATTCTTATATTTTCTTGAGGTAATCTTAGATGGACCGTAAAATTGGATGGTTTTGATAGTTTTTTGCTAGGCCTAAAAACAGTGGACATAAAATATCGTTTCAAATTCGACTACTCATTTTAGTTTCCAATGATCTCATATAGATGATTAGGCACAACAAAGGGTTGTTGCACACAGTCGTGGGCTTTCACTTTTTAAGGGCGGCTTCCCCTATGGTTTGATAGTTATAATCTGAAAAGGAAAATTTTTTTCCTTACGTTATTAAGAGGTCTGCGCTATGTCCAGATTCGACTGAATAAGGAAATTTGGTCATTGCATTTATGAGTAAATTTGTTGCCTTACAAACGACGCAATCGAGTGTCACATCTGTTTAATGAATATAGTGCTAACGATTCTGAAATGTTCACACTCAACTGAACATAATTGTTCAATCTCATTTTAACGAAAACAAATGTTGCTATTTCTATTGTCGTTCAGTTTACAATCTATTTTCTTACTTACAGTTCCGATATGTTTCAAAGAAGTTATGTTAGGCCACGGTTAGACTACGTGATTGGTAGCAAGAAAAGAAACAAAATCACGTCACATCGCCAATTATCTTGGTGGTTAGACGTGCGATTTTACCAAAATGTGACAGACCACGTGTGACCAATCACATAGTCTAACCGTAGCCTTAACAATTTAACTTCTCTTTAGGCCACGGTTAGACTAGTGATTGGTTCAAAAGTGATCTATCACATTTTGATTGAATCGCACGTCTAACCACCCGAGATAATTAGAGATGTGACGATCACGAAGAAATCGTGCATAGATTTGACAGTTATAATGACCAAATTAAGAGAGTTTTTCAGTAAGTACTTTGACCGTTAACTTAAATGAATAAAAGCCCAATTACATCTTAGTTTTATCTGCGTATCCAAAGTAAGCCTAAATTTTTAGTGTATGTATTCCGATAATTGAATCAATTGGTGCTTTCCGGGTTGTCTCACATTAGGATCAGAATATGTTTTCAGAGCTCAGATATGTGGCCTTCTTTCTTGTTTTATGCAATCGTCCTTCTTGGGTGAATTGTATACATAANGGGTGGTTAGACGTGCAATTCCTTCAAATGTGATGGATCACTTTTGAACCAATCACTAGTCTAACCGTGGCCTTATTAATAAATCTATCGAATAATACATTGAATGTCATTGCCTGTGATCCAATAAAAAATCACTCAAAACATGTTAACGCATTAAGCAATGTTTTAGACTTTGCACACCGGAATTGCGATCAAAACCCAACTATGCATAGATTTGACAGTTGGGTTTTTGACAATTATAATGACCGAATTAAGAGAGTTTTTCAGTAAGTACTTTGACCGTTAACTTAAATGAATAAAAGCCCAATTACATCTTAGTTTTATCTGCGTATCCAAAGTAAGCCTAAATTTTTAGTGTATGTATTCCGATAATTGAATCAATTGGTGCTTTCCGGGTTGTCTCACATTAGGATCAGAATATGTTTTCAGAGCTCAGATATGTGGCCTTCTTTCTTGTTTTATGCAATCGTCCTTCTTGGGTGAATTGTATACATAACGTTTTTAACCAAACAAGCTATTATTTATCAAATTATGAAGGTTGAGTTTTAACCGTAATTTTACTAAGAAGTTTTCAAAATCTAGAATGGTTTCCTCAAAAAATATTGACATCACAATCTAATGAAGATATTTACAATCTGAAAACACCACAATCTTTAATTTGCGACCTGTGGCGAACCCATTCTGGCCCACTTTTGCACACAGTCCTCATACAGTTTTTCTTCAGAAAGCAAAATATTTTGGTTATTTGTTGTTCTCATTATCGGAACATTAGGTATTTTAAGAATTGGAATGATCTTGAAAAAATCGAATTTCTCATTAGAAAAAATGTCATATTTGTATAAAATTCAGGCAAAAAATACGTTTTAGCACACATCATCATAATTGCATGAGCGGCACAAATCCATCAATGTGGACAAACCGATTTGTTACTTTAGACTAAATTAGTAGAATTATGGGTAAATAAACACTGAATTTCAATTCTCAGGGTCTCAAAATCTTGTTGGATCCGCCATCTTCAAGTTTTTTTTACAAACTTTTATTTATTGAGGCTCCAACGCAAACCTCAATTATTTTAGCGTTTGTATCCGTTAAGTTTGTTTTTGCAAACATCTTAAGAATATAAGCATGAATATAATTTCATTTACAAATTATAGTTAGCAGATATTTAAATATGAATTTGCCAGAAGCGCAAAATAAAAGAGAAGTATGTCTAGGGAGGGGCGAGCAGCAGGAAACACATGCTCCATATAATTTTAAAATGCTTCCGGTTACAATATGCCCGTAGAAGACGTTTTAGACGTTGATGTTCCTTTGAGTAAACGATTTCCATAAGTGTATATTATGCCAATGACATTATGTAGTATTAACTAAGCACTTGGATTTTTTTAATAACGATTTTAATATAAAAGTGACTTTACAGAAAAGTACTTTTAAGATGCAACAATGAAACTATACTTCGAGAGTTTGTATTTTACGTTCAGAATATTCAGAAAATTCGTTTTTTAAAAATCAAAAATGCAAAAAGCCTAAAACTAAATATAAAAACTTGTTCAATTTACTGGTTGCGTTGGGGTGGGTGAATCTATAAAAATATAGGAACATATATAAATCAGCTGGATCACTGTTTCAAGGTATTGTGGGCTAGGCCAACACATCTTGAGTAATTTGCAGCTCTGCAGTGCATAAAATGATATATGGAATAGATAGACAAAAAATTCGTATAAATCAATAACACACTTCAAGCAAATGATTAAAGAATTAGTATTTTCCAATAATGTCAAATAATGATGCTATGTTCGGAGGACGTATGACCGGACCATGTCCGTGGTATAGAAGTCAGTATCCGTACACCTTTGTCTGGTTATTAGAACGCATGCTTCATACCTTTGACGAAATGCACTTTAATATTTATCAGAGAAGTCATTTGCTAGTTTCATAGAGAACATGCATTCTAATAATAACATTTTAATTATAGTTTTTTAACAAGTACTTGAAAAGACTATTGATGTGTTTGATGTTTGAATGACTTTGAAAGTAAACATTTTTTTCCAAATGCGTATAGCAATTTTTTTGATACTTTTGAATTATGTCTAAAACTTTGATTTAACAGCTACATAAAAAATAGCTACAATTACTTTTTCCTTCTACTACCGCTTCACCGCTTCTAACTTACTACCGCTACTTTATTAAAAACCCCATTTTTATGTGTCCACATCCATATTTTGTTCATTCTTCAAATGGTTAGTAAGGGACTTGTAGTGAGATTCGTTTTCAAGTTTGTAAAACTTGCGATAGCTAGATTAGTGGTAGCCATCTAATCTTTTTATATATTTCAAAGGTGGGCCTAACAAACTTAATAGGCAGTCTTAGGTCGTAATGGGTGCGTAGCATTCCTGCAAAGCATCATAATGATGTGAACTATTCGGAATGTTATTTAAAAATTACATACTCTGGATAAACACCATCAATAGAATCTAGGAACTTGTAGATAATAGGTAATAGCTGTTATTTATCTTGGTGAAATATCCTTTAAACTAGCATTAAAACATGGACTTACATGAAACTTTGTTGTGGATTTAATAGGGTATACTTATCTTCAGAAATGCCAAACTTTTTATTTATATCCATTGTAAGCAGTTCATTACATTTTGTAGAATTAATTTTTTCTCAAACAGCCCAAAGCCCGTTTAAGCCCAAATAGCTTGTAATAGACCAATTAATAATAATAGAATCATTACTATAAATACGGAATAATTGCGGGAGACTTCAAAGAAGAATGGAGAAAGTTCTCTACTTGATCAGGTGAAATCTAAAAGTCGGCCTAAAATAATATGCATGACACCAACGCTATTTCAATTTTTAACTTTAATGAGGTATAAAAGATTACTGATATCGAAAATTCTCTTACTCTCAGAAATTTCTTTCCCCAAAAAATTGGACTATCAATTCTTGCAAATATGATTTGGTATTCAAAAATACTGATTGCAAATTATGTGTCATTTCAGTTGTTTGATTTTCAGTTAAATCTTAAAGTGATTCTACATACATGTGGCAGAAATCTACATACATGTGTATATTCCGGTGCGTAGCCATCATTTTTTCTTGATGTTCCTTCCTGACCTTACAAAGTATGCCTCATACTTCTCTTCTTGGAGTAAAAGAACATGATGACATCTAATCTTTGCTTACTACAAAGAGCAATAGTTGAATAATTCTTATAATGAGAGTAACGTTGTGGAGAACCGAATATTACAAAACTTACATTTTTATGTTTTTTCACTTTTTCGCGTTTTTTCAGGTTTTATTTTTAAATCAACATTCATTCCTATAATTATTGATTATCAGGGATAAGGATACATTTGGTTTTCCCCTAAATCCGATCTGGTATCGAATCGTTCGAGGATGAGCCAAAACGTTGTGAGCCGAGTCGAGTCGAGTGTTCTTGACATTTTATTTTTTGTTGTTGATAGTAATCGCTTTAAGTTCAAAAAACTATTAATGTAAACCAAGCTTCACTTATATACATGTAAATTTATTCATTAGGTAAGAATGCTTCTAAAGTATATTAGCTCTTAGAGAATTTCTATTTTGATATTTATAGACAATAGTACGTCATAATTGATGTGGACTTTTCATTTAAGCCTTACATTAAAAAATAATAAATTTCATATTCTAGGTGTAAAAAGATAAGAAGTAGAAAAATACATTATGTCCATTTTGTTCCCTTACTGAGATTGTAAAAAGGAAAGATTGGAAATAGGAAAATCATTTACAATGATGTTTAAGTACTAATGTTAAGAAGGTTCTTGCTCACTTTTAAGTTCTACAGTAGAAAGCATAAGAGAGAAGTGTGTAGGATGGAACTCCCTCGTTCTTTTAACAATGTGCTGAATTTGGAATAAAAAGAAAATACATTATATCATTATGCTCCAATTTCCTGCAGACGATATAATATTAACTTAATTTCTTGAACACGCAGCCCTCAACAACGAAACAATTTCGTCTAGACTATCTTTAACATCCGTCTTTTACAAAAATTCTCGATCTTATCATATTGTATAAAAAAGCATGTTTTAGCAACTTGAAAAGTTTGATTTTTTTCAAACTTCTGTTTCCTTTCTCTTTACGTTTCCCCCTTGTCGCCTTTCTGCAGCTCATGGGGCATGCAGTTATTTTCAATGTAAAACATGGACATTTTCATTTCCACCTTTATGTTCAGACGTCTTGACTTTTCTATTTACAATAAATGTCTGAATTACTTTATCTAATGCAGTAGGTTTAATATTATATTGTGTTATTAACTAAAGACCCAGAATGTTTAATGAAATAATCAATAGTACACTTTTTTAGTTACCTAAAGGGCTTATTTTAATTTAAATTCCGATCCATCATGGGTGATATCGCGATTCAAGTCAATTTATTGAAACGCTACAAGCGTATATGCTAAACCCTTTTGTACGAATTTGTAAAGGATATTTATTTTGCTAAACTGAGCTGTCATCAAAATGCGACCAGGCCTTGGAATTGTTCATATGTATCGAATATTGACTACGGATACTCATGTTTACATGTACACTTTAATTAATTATTCTTAGCAGAATCAAGGTCCCACCTCGTTTCTGTTAGGTTTGCACATTTAAAGACATTTGGAAAAAATTTATTTGTGCTGCTATAGCCAGATAGTCTCCTATAGATTTTTCAAATCTCGGGTATATTTTTCGTTCCCCTGTTCCAGCTTACTTTACAGAGCTGTAGAGGTTTTCTACAATCGCATGTTTTGTAAAGGTTCATAAAAATCTGATCTTTGGCAATGTACTTGCATGACTTCTTTGACTGATTGATTTGATTTAAAATTCAATCGAGCAGTATCCCATCTTTTTAGAATATACATTCAGTGAGCTGAATGCCCTAAAACGTTGAATTATCTTCAAAATTTTGCAGACAATGTGGTTAAAATAACTCAGAAGGAGAAACCATTGAGCCTGTAACAAACTAAGCAAAACCGACCTTCTAACGAAAACTTAGGCCCATATCCAGCACTTCCCATAAAATGTTAGACACGGTACGAGTCAAATCTGTCCCCTTTAGATTAACCCAAATTAGTCCATTTGGCCCAATTGTGTGACCTATGATGAATGATTTCTCCAGCTTTTGAATAATCATCTGTTTCCTGGAGAGATTTCTCCTCTGCAAATTTTGAATTAGGGTGGAATTACAGATTACTCTTTCATTTTTGGTTTGGTGAGAGAGCCAAAAGGGAACCGATTCACAACGACACTCTTCACTCCGAATCCTCTTTAGGAAGTTTGTAAACCGGTGCATGCTTCGTTGCCAAATCATGTGGATCATCGGCTGTTTTATTCTGTCATTACTGACGTGCGATCCACTGTCAAGAATATCATTTCTCACAAAAGATTTAGGCTCACCATTTTTGAATTCCTTGGATGTTTTATGATCTCTTCTCAATATGATAATGCCTATAAAACAGATTCAATTTCTCCGTGAATGAAAGTAGCTTTCATTCCATTTTGATGTAGTGTTTCCACTATTACATTTATTTAGTGGGAACCAACTTTCCTGTCCAATTAAAATCAACAAGAAACATATTCAATCAAATNTTTTCAATAACCATCAGCTTCCTTGAGAGATCTCTTCTCTGCAATTTTGAATTAGGGTGGAATTACAGGCTACCGATTCACAACGGACACTCTTCACTCCGAATCCTCTTTAGAAAGATTGCAAACCGATGCATGCTTCGTTGCCAAATTATTTGCGGAATCATGCGGATCATCGGCTGTTTTATTCTGCCATTACTGACGTGCGATCCACTGTCAAGAATATCATTTCTCACTAAAGATTTAGGCACACCATTTTTGAATTCCTTGGATATTTTGTGATCTCTTCTCAGTATGGTAATGCCTACAAAACAGCCTCAATTACTCCGTGAATAAAAGTAGCTTTCATTCCATTTTGATGTAGTGTTTCCACTATTACATTTATTTAGTGGGAACCAACTTTCCTGTCCAATTAAAATCAACAAGAAACATATTCAATCAAATTAGATTAGTTATCGAGAGACGCGGTGGTTTTGGTATGAAATTCAAAGTCTATTTTTAACTCATTTGGGTTGTTGCATGTATGATTGCGTAAAAGACAATTCAAGTTTTTCAAAGTTCAGCCCAATTCTTCCACCCTTTCAATTCAGGTTCGGCTGGACAATATCCATATCTGGCCATGCTATCTACATCCCCACCTAACTCAGGCATTATGCAATCGAAAATCAGGTAAATATGAATATTAAAATGAAGCCTAAAAATTTAACTAATTTCAATCAACTTATATTTTCTCCAATGGTTCTAATAATAATAATGATAAAATAGGGTTTCCAACCTCTGTGTATCAACTAAGAATCTGCACAACGTTTGTATATTCTATCAAAATCTTAAAAATATTTACACATCTTAAATGGCTTTGTTTCACCAATTTTTGTATTAAGATCATTGGATCATTGTCTTCTCTTACCACAGGCCAATCTTTTTAAGTCATTATTCATAGCTGCAGGATCGTAAGAACATCTAAAATTCATACCTCAAGGAGATCTTTCAATTTGCCATAAACAGTGTTTTTCAACTTGTTGTTTTAAAATTTTGGCAATTGTCAGTGCATCTCAACACATTTCTTCTTGCAAGTTTCATTAAATTTAGTAAATTTAAAACAAATAACGTTATTGATACATTTCACATGCCTTCAAAATAAAGAGAAGAAGAAGAAAAAGAGAAATTCCAATTTCAATCAATTTCAAAATTTTGGGTTTAGACCATGTAGAAATGGATATTTTCCCCATTCCATTTATATGATAAAGATTCGTTTCAGATATGTTTTGTCTTATAGCCATATTAAATATACTTCTGAAGCATTGAATTTATTTCACCCGAAAAATATCTTTTTCCAAGCTATTGAACTCGGAAGTCTCGTTAGAAAAAATGATTTAGACATCATTCGCACATCGAATTTTGCAATTCAGTAATATATAGGGTGACTCAAAAAAAAATGTCCGTTTTTAAAATTCGTTCAACAGCACATTTATCAATTCCTAGCATTGCCGCCATAGCTCTGTAACTTAGACTAGGGTCTTCATCAATCAGTAAAGAAACCATATTGATATTTATATCATTCCTGGCACTCCTAGGCCGTCCAGAACCTTCTTTTCGTGAAATACTGTATTCATCTCCCTTGTTTTTGCTACTAATTCGTCTAATCTGTCTCTCTCCAGGAACAGATTCTTCGCCACAAGCAACAATTAGAAATCTGTGGATATCCGCAGCACTGAAGTCATTCTTTGTTAGAACAGAAGTGAAAAAATTTACTAGTTCTGGTTTAATTCGGTCAGCCATTGTCACAGTAATCAAGTTGTATAAATTATGTATCAAATTACAAGTCAGACTATTATGAAGTGTCCTGTTTACCTAAATACCGATCATAGATATAAATACCTAAATATGAAGATCATAGATATGAAATACCAGCAATATCAACTACGTAGAACTCTGATCATAGATATGAAGTGAACCGGTGTCCAGTAAAATAGCAATAGATAACCCCCTATGTCATATGAAAAAATGTCATTTTTCCTTACCAAACGGACATTTTTTTTGAATCACCCTATACTTAACATAGCTTAAGTAAGTTTTCCTGTGTATTCGAGGTCATTTGGCGAAACCGTTAAACCTGCCATTTTCTTCAATTTGCAACAATTGGTAACGAAAACCAATATAGCTCAATGATTATACCTAATGACGTTAATTCCTCAGCAAATCTCATTTAAATATTGAATTTCAACTGTCATTAATTTAAAAGCAGATTACTGATTTTAAATAATATTTAGACGTTATTAGACAGGTATATAGAACACATTTAATTTTTAGGAAGTTGATATATATATTCGAATATTTTGCATATTCTCCCAATCTTTTAACTACAAATATGCTTTAAATTTACCCAAATTTTAAAAGTTTATACAATACCATTTTAGCCCAATTTTATCCTTTATTAAAAATTTAATGTTTAAATCACATATCAACTTATCATAAATTTTGAGGAAAAGTACCAATATATTAACAATATGCATGATAACATATACAAGTTGTTGAGAAAGAAATTCTTTTGGAGATTATATAACTCTTTGGTTTCTAATTCATTTAGGAAGATTGAAAATTAGTTTAATGAATCATGCAAGATTCGTTGATAACTGCTATTGAATGCATAATAAGTTTCAACTGCAATTCATAATCTACAGTTATTTGGGATGAGTTATCCGAAAATTTTCCACCATTTCGTGCAAATCGCAAACAATTATGCTCTCAAAATTTAGGTCATAAACATTTTACACGTTCAATTTTTAAAATTAATTCAAGAAAAATCCAAAATTGATGCTTTAGACCTATTAAATTAAGAAATAATTGTGAAAACTAATTAACTTTTAATAAGTTGTTGTGATAAAAAAGGAATAAAAAGATTCCAGCAAGTTTTTTTCCAAGCTTATATATATATATTTATTTATTTATTTATTTATTTATATCTCCCATTAAATGTTTTTTAAAAAACTCATCATGATCGTGTTTCCAAACATAAATCTTTAATTTAACCCCCATGGTAAATATATTTAACTCCGAGTGAATACTACGGCAACAATGGCCGAAAAATAGGTTTTTTGGGGCAAAAGTGCGATTCTCGCTAAATGCCTTAGAAATTTCGAACCATTTCCTGCCAAATGTAAAGTTTTTGCATTTTCCATATCAAAAAGCGGGAAATATATATATATATATATATATATATATTTATATATATACATATGGTAAAAATAGTAGGCTATTGTAATGAAAGAGATAGCTAATTTATGAATATTATTTATTATGTTATAATTCATTAATTTATTTCTGCCTACCTCTTAGTCATGATGACCTCCATTATGAACAGAAGCAATAAATCTCTTAATGAAAATGTAGTTATAATTTTGCTTTACATGACGAATGATTTATTTTCACTTTGTCTTAAGAGAATATTTAATACTGGTTTTAACACACTAAGCTAATTTCATGTTTGTCTCAAAGTATTGTTCCATATGCGCTGTAGCAAGGCTTCTGGGTTATTGAGATACTCGTAGTTTGTGTCATGGTAACTTGTATTTGTATAGACGAGGAAAATCATAAAATATTTCCTACTGTTTATGATGAGGTAAATAAATTTTTACTGTTTTTTGTTTAAAAAACTAGTATTGCACTTTTAAACTACGATTGCATTTGAATATCTACTTGAATATTTCATTTGCGTCGCAATACTTTTAGGGGAAACTCGGTGGCCTCACAACCACTTGTTGAAAGTGATCTCAAACTGACTTTTTAACAAACAATACACACTTGTAGCTTTTAACCGCAAACCTTACTTCCGTTGTTTGCATTGTATTTCATTTTTGAAAAGTTATTTAACCAGCTTGTCAATCTATAACTTAGTTTATATATGCATTTATTCTAATTATATGTTATTGTATCTTTGTCAATTTAAATCGCCTTTAGGAAAAACAAACTTGGTAAATTCTCTGATTAGTTAAATCGTGCATCGCTGTGTTGTTTACGTTTCTGTNAGCTTTTAACCGCAAACATTACTTCCGTTGGAAATTTTATTTTTTTAATACAATCACTACTGTTGTTTGCATTGTATTTCATTTTTGAAAAGTTATTTAACCAGCTTGTCAATCTATATCTTAGTTTATATATGCATATATTCTAGTTATATATTATTGTATCTTTGTCAATTTAAATCGCCTTTAGGAAAAACAAACTTGTTAAATTTTCTGATTAGCTGAATCGTGCATCGCTGTGTTGTTTACGTTTCTGTTTTACCCAAGATTTCGATTTTTTAATTTTCATTTTAAAGTTAATGATGCAAGAATCTTAAAAAAGAAAAGATTTTACATAATTTCTTCTTATAAACTGCTGTTTATTCCCCTTTTAGATCATTAGGTAGTAGGGGGAATTGCGAAATGGTCACATGTGGCTGTGAATTGCTCTATTCAGTTCTATGATTACCAATTAAAAACATTGAAATATTTTTTTTTGAAATAAAAGTATAATATATATATATTTCCGATTGCGATTTTCTTAGGAAGTGAGGTGTTTGTTATCGTATAATGTGTTTCCCATACAAATGCTATACAAAACTTTGAAACGTAGTTGGTGTTTGGAACAATTATTTAAATACTTCACTATACAACGTCTTGTATTAAATATAATTTATCAACTCTGCATAGTTAATCTTTTGCATGCGCTTCTTCAGTTGACTGAATTATCACTCAGCATTATTGAAATTGCTCGAATTTTGTAAGACAAGTGTGCGAACCTTTGCTAACGTTTTGTAAACGCTCTCAAATAGTTGATAGAAGATGAGCTTCATCAATTTGTACTGAACAAACATCTTCAAATTTCAAGATTCAAATATATTTTGAGACGAAATGATACATCGACTATATTAAAAACCATATTCTGTATTTACATCTGTTTATAGCATTTTTCCCGATCTAATGGCATGAAATACCGGCATGCATGTAGAATACAATTTTCCATAGTGCCTTATTCTTGTATTGTTTGTATTAATTCTCTTCTGTGCATTTGCATAAAGCTTCAGTGTTCAGAACCTTTTCTTTAATCTCTTTTAACTTACTTATGGCTAAAGCTCATATTAGTTATCCAGCAACAATACAATCATGGATTGATCTTTCATATAATTAGGAGTAAATTCATATTCCTGTATAGACTTTATAATGGTTTATACAAGGTTTACGGTTATCACATCTTGTCAACTCGTTGTCTAAGCATTCAATCTAAGCAATACTACAAATTCCCTTGAGAGCTCCGTAGCGTTTCAACAATTTCATTTGCTTTGAAGCAAGCAGAAAGTAAATGGTCATTTTACTGATTCGCCAAAAACTAATGCTTTTTAAAAGTGACAAAATAAGATAGATTTTTAGAAACACAGCATCTTAATGTAAATCGCTTAAATATATGTTTCTATTATACGTGTACGTTTCAGAATTGATTTTAAAGTGTGCAGACGTCTATGTTTATTATGATCTAACACATTTTATGATAATTTGCTTTCTACAAAAATCTAAAAATAAGTACTTTCACATAAATTGATTATTTAAGCAAACTTTTCTATAAAATGCTAGCCTGCGGATAAGGCATTTTTTCGTGCGACATTTACTCTCTAAAGATTGTTTTGAATTCGTAGGTATTTAAAAATTTAGATATTTCTGTTGATTTTAGAGATGTTATTATATACAATTGTATGAAAAAGAATTTACTGGTAACAAATTATCCTGTGTGGGATGCAGATTTGCGGTCATTCTAAAGCTAGGAAACTAGATTAACATTTGCTATTAACTTTATGGAGGCGTTTTTTAATAATAATATTTAGAGCACAGAAGGTGTGAATTATCTAAATTAGTTGAAAGTGAATGCATACTAAGAAAGCTATTGATCTTTTGTTTTAGGGAATCTAATTTACATTCTTTGGAATTGAACTTTTATCTGTGTAACAGTGCTTTACATCATTATCATTATTTTTTTTAATTTTCAAACATTTAATTCCCATTTCTTTCCAACTTTTTATATAATGACACTTTTTCTCTGTTATTTTAGACGCAAGTGGCATCTGATACATTGAAAACTCTCCATGCTATTAGCTTAATTAGAAAAATTCATTAAAACTTTAATTTACCATGTCTGAAAGTCAAAATTTTACAACACCATGACTTTCAAATTTAAATATTTATTTATTTCCAAATTCTATAGACTTGATTATAGTTATTGATCATAGATTGATCATATGCAAAGCTCCTTTGTATTGGGAGTGGACATGGATGGAAATAATACTGGTACCAGTACATGTTTTTCACAAAAATTACATTGAAAACTCTTTGGGACTATAGTCCCAGTTCTTAATTTCTTCCAAAACTCTTTCCTTAATGTTTTCTTCAATTGGCAGTTGCTAAACTATAGAAAGGTAGTACTTAATAAAAAGTTGGTCATCAAAATCTTCTGCTTCAAGATTCGCACCTGGTTGTCATTGGGGTGTCTTAGGATTTCTGAAAACTTTTTCAACTGCTGCATCTGAACCAGACATTCCTTAATTTAGATCTAACTCTATGATGAATTAGAAAGTCATCCCTCGTAATAGATTCAGCCAGACCTTGAATAGTAAAACTGCTTATAAATGAACTTTTCATGCAGATGGGTGATCCGTTCAACTTTTGATACAGACTAAACATTTTGTAATTATGCCAGATAGTATTTTGTAAAAGTAAGCTTTGACAAGTTTGAAAAATTGTACCCAAAAATTTGGTATGTCCTTTTTGTCAAAATCAAATTTTCTATCCGTGAGGTTTTGATGTTGCATGTGCATAAGAACCTGGATGATACTGACTTTAGAATTCCAAATCTCTGTGATTTGATTAAAACTTCCCAAAAAATATTTGACAAGTTTGCTCAAAAAGAAACTTTCTAAAATCAAATCCCACGTTTTTAGGAATTTCCTAAGACAATCGTATTATATTGGTTATTCTGACAAACTTTGCCATATCATAGAATAGCATGGGTTTTTTTATCAGATACTCATTTCAGAGGAACAAGACTCTATGAGAAAATTAACAAATTCTATTTATATAGCAGGCTGCAAATTGATTCAAACTTTATAAATCTGAAAAAAACCAAATTTGTACTTTTAATTTGAAGTTTCTGGTAATTTGTTAGTGATATTAGTAGGGTATTTTTACGAGCACCGCTGATAGATTTCCTGGGGATCGAGCTCATTATTTTATTCACTCTGGGAAGTTGTTTGTACTGCCAAATAATGCAAAGGTTTTACTTAAATATAACACATGTGGCTAACAATTTGCCTAACATTTCAGAATATGTTGATACATGTAATATTATACATGTAAATATTATTTGTGAATTTCTCATTTGTAAATTGAATATGAACTTTGTAGTGCTGATATACACAAATTGAGTTGATTTTGTATTAGTTAAAACTTAAAAAATGAGCTCGCGATGTTAATTCCTATGTAAAATATATGTTTTCAGTTAAATTTTGCATTCAATTTTTTTCAAAAAGTCCAGATTATTTGGCATCATATTCAAAGAATCTTCGAAGGTTGGCGCATTATATATATATATATATAAAGCGCTGTTGGATATTCCGAATCTAAGTTATCCGAACACGCATTCTCAAGATTTTGAAGGTCAATCAATAACCCTGCAATGAATACAACAACAAAGTTTCGATTTATAACCTACTTCCACTCCTAATTCCCTCAAAATTTAACTGCAATACGAATTTCTGCAGCTCAGGTTCAACCTACTGTCTGCTATACCATCTTATTTTTTTTTCATTGCAATATATCTTTTTCTTATCTTAACGAATCAATTATTCAAACAGATTTCAAATGATCAAGACCTTCCTGTAGTATAGTTAAGATGCTATTATATGTCATTGAGAATAGCTTATGCAATGAAATGAGCCTCTAGAATTTGAAATAGAAATGTATTGCGTAACACTAACAACAACACCTAACGTGCGTCTAATATTTCAATGTGTTGGTAGTTAAACAAAACTCAACAAACAAGTGATAATCAATCAAACCGCTATCTTCATCCGTCTGTAGTGTTTAGTTTTGCAATATGCAAAATATTAAAAGAATTATTATTTTAATACTTACTAACCACTCCCTCCATAAAAGTCCCTAAGAAACCCTATATGTATATTTTTAAAGTTGATTATGTGCTGTTATCTGCATATAATAGGCGATTCAAAAGGGCTTAAAGTTTCACGAAACATCAAATCTTACGTATAATTAAATTTGTTTTTGTATAGCATATGTTGTTAATTTCTATGTTAATGATCCAGTTTGTGGTGTGATTTTTTGTATGTATAAGTGTATATAATAACGGCATCCGTAAATAAAACATGACTTATTGAAGAAAAAATGTGCACAAATAGATTTTATTTTTAATATTTTAGAAAATAATACTTAGGGACCTGTATTATTTTGAAAATATTGAGGAAAGCTATACGAAGTTGAAATGTCTAAAAATAATATGACGTGTATTCCTATCTCAAGGTAAAGCTGAAATTAAAATAACTATTTTCGTAAGATTTTATATATATTTAGATATCAAAGTTCTTTTTTTATGTTTGAGAATTTCTCTTCTTCCCATTTCCAAATCACCTGCCTTGGAAGTAGCCATTTTAAATGATGTTTCCATGAAATACGGATTTTTTTTATGATTTTAACTTAACATTCAAAAAAGTTTTATAACTAAATAAACCAATGTTTGTAGATCACAAATAGCTTTCTAAATAAAGCTCTCTTTTTAAACAATTGTAAATTTCAAAATAGAAGGACATCCTCATACGGGCAGTTTGGTGGTTTTGCCAAAACATAAGCCTCATTTTCTGGATCAAAATGTGCGCTCAATAGCACTTTATAGACATCAATGCAATACGCGGTTTTTCTTCCAAATGAGTTCATGGAAGGAATTTCACAGAGGCGGAAAAACCAACAAAGCAACGTTTGACCCTGACGTATGTGCATAGTCCATCTCATTGAATTTGCTAATGGACTGAAATAATTACTAACTTATCTAACTCGAAATCCTTGAATAAGATATTACATAATTGTAAGTAATCAATTAATCCTAGAAAATTTCTGCGAAATATTTAAATATTTTCTATCAATCCATTCAATACTGTAACATTTCAATCTACGAATAGTTCTTATGTATATATA
>CABFPE010000051.1:1709451-1727294 GCA_900660155.1 Hofstenia miamia | reverse complement strand
CAAATTACACTTATTATATATATATATATATATATATATATATATATATATTATATATATATATATAAATAAATAAATATATAATATTATGTATACAGTGTATACCAAAGTGTACAATTAAAAAAAAGAAATTCCTGTGAAATTGCTGTTTTTGTGCTAGAACTTCTTATTATATTCCAGTATTAGATCTATATTTGAAGGACCGATTGCAAAATGTATGCTTCGATTTCCTATATTAAAGATTGCTTATTGCGCAATTCATGCATCTAAGACAAGGCTTATTGTAATATTGGCAATCGATAAAAACTGATAATGAAAAGAACTGGTTAATTTTTAAGGTGAACAATACTGAAAATTCAATTGTCTTAATTTTTTTGCAATAATTTTATCTGATGTTTTGGTGTGAATTCATTAATTCTTCATTTATTTGTTTAAATATTTTCCAATTTTTTACTCAGTTTTTGAATAATGCGTTTTTCCAGTAAGCTTTAGACATACATCGCCAAAGGGTAGGGTTATTATTACTGAGTTTCAATATACAGATAATAGTTTACAGGTCATTTTTCAAAATACGTGATATTGATTTCACACATTCAAATCACTTAAAATATCCACACTATGGGCATCCATCCATTTCACAACCTAAGTAATGAATAGCTATATTTAGAGTAGTCTTTTGGAGAATTGAATTTACCACTTAAATGTTATGAAAATTTCATTAACTGTCCGACAAAATATACCAACCCAAATCTGGAAATTTGGTTTATCATGAAAATTTCTACCGAAAAAAACCGAAATCGGGATTTTCAATAAAAAACCAAACCAAAAAATGAAAAGAAACACAACTTTTTGTAGAGTTAAAGGGTAGATTTGCTTTAATTGATTAGCAAAATCAATTAGTGTTTTAAAAATATACCTTAAAATGCTTTACATAATACTGATACCAGTTAGGTAAAAACCAAAACCGAAATCGAGCTATTTTTGGGAAAGGGCCGAGGATTAGAATTAGATGTAAGACTACAGATCTTGAAAAAACTTTCTTTTTCCCTCAGAAAAATTATTTTTTTTGAAGAATGTCATTGTTTTGCATTGTTTTTCTGCATTGGGTAGATTTGAAAATTGTCCGATATTTTCTGCCCTTGTTCTTAACCCCAAGTCCGCCGCAGCCCAAATCAAAATTCTCATAAATTGACCAGTCCGATCCGGTCCGGTCAAACAATAGTATAAAATAATGTTAAGTTATATGTAGCCTATATAAATAATTTTTGTGTAAAACCAGTATGCGTACCCAAAACCTCACAAAAATAAATAAAGCAATTCAAAAATTTATAATAATCAAACATTTAAAAGCGTGTATAAAAAGTATGTAGTTGCACCCCAAAGCGTCACAAACCGTTAATCATGTGAAAGTGGAGATTTTTTGGTAGGAAGGGCCAAATAAGCCGTTAAAATTGTGGTAGTAGAAAGCATTGAAGTAAATCTTTTATAAATCATAAGAGAAAATTGCCTTTAATTAAATATTACCTTAAAATTCGCAATAAAATTTTACTGTTTGCTGAACATTGTATATGCAAAATCTCCAGTCAATCCATAAAAAATCTTTAAGATGAAGACAAGAGCGTTTTAAAATTTTAACTTTAGCAAACCAATTATGTTAATAGGAAAAAAATATTTTAAATCAAACAAAATATTCAATTTTCATATTTAAACGCATTGATTTTGTGCAACTGTAGTGTCCTTCTTTTAATTAGCAAAGTCAATCTCCTCGACAGCTCGCCTTTCTGTACGTTCAAGCTGGTCTAGAGTATTACACGTTTGAATAAAATTTTTCCTCAATGTTTATCATCTTTTTAAGGTATTTTTTATATTACCAATGAATTATGAAGATATTTGTTTTTGCTAGATATGCTATCAATTTTAAAGAGCCCTATGTAAGATTAATGACTATAGCTATTTCTGTAAAAAATTATTAAGCGACCTTCAATATTATTAAAGACCGCTTTAAAGATCTAAAAAAGTTAAGTGAGAAGCGTGGACTATTGCAGGCTATATGAATGATTGTCGTATAATTCACCGCGAAATTGGGCTAATTATTTCCATCGCGAACGGCAGCAATTATTAAAATTACTTCTGTGAAGATAATAGTAATAAGCGATATTAGCAATAACGAGATGTTTAAGATTGGAACGGGACAGCTGTATTTAACCAATATAAAATTTTCTCATTTTTTGTTTCATTCGAAGGTTTAATTTCTTCTGTTACATTTTGTTAATTGATTTCTCTTTCAATAAACAATCGTTTCTGCAATCACAATAAATTAACTTTTCAAAAGAGTTCGGGTAATATTATGAAAAATTTACAAAAGGAAACGATGCAATTCATTTCAAAGTAAGTCTTAGATTCAAGAATCTCTTAAGCAAGTGTTTGGCAGTTGAATTATTTAGCAACACTCATCTTAATTTTTGATATTGAAACAGTATAGCCGGAAGATAGATTATATATATATATATAAATGATCACTTTATTTGTAGTACACACAGACTGTGTGCTTATGATCCAGTTAAACTATTATTTACAATATTGCTTAATATTAGATTAGATATATAATTCCCACACATGTTTTTTCACTTTTCCTCAATACTTTTTCTAGCATTCACTACTGTACGAAAGTAATGTTTGATGTCATTATTTTGATGTTAATAATAAAATGATGGAGCTGTTAACTAATAATGAGCCAATGCAGTGAACTCATTGAGGGCGTCTGATCAATAGCTGATTGACATAATAAGAAATCGACTGATTTTAAATTATAACGTTGCCTTCATCCTCTAATATTATATCATAGTCTACAGGGTTTAAGATAACAATCTCATACGGTATGAGTGTGCTTGACATCCTAGAATTTTAGCAACTTTCAAAAATCATCTTTGCTTAATTTCATTGAATGAAACAAAGATTAATTGTAAACAGTTTGTACCAAACAACTATTTGTATCAGCCAGAAATTTGACTTGGATCATCAATATTTATCATCAAGTTCTGGGCAAAATTTTTATAACAAAGAAGCAGACGAATATACAACATAAACAGAGGGAAAATGCATTTCTGTTGGGGTTAATGTCTTATTAAATACTACACGTTTGCCTCTTATTAACCTTGATTTGCATAAATGTAGGTAATCATATAATACTTTAACATGCTAAGCAATGTATTTTCTTATATTTTATTTTATTTCCCTTATTTAAAGTTGTTTGTTTTTGCATTTCAATTGTTAATTTCTTCGGGTAAGCTCTGCGATATTGACAATCTTTCTTTACATATATGAGATGTATTCTAAATGTAGACTGTACTTCCAAACATACAGAAAAACAATTAAAGATATCCGACTGAATCCGGCGTATTTTTACAAAAACCAAAAACTGAATAAAATTTAATAGGTTCTAATTGAAACACCCAATTATAATCCTAATACATTGTAAAAAGTTTTTATATACTATTCATTCTTCAAGTGCTAAATGTAATGTTGTAGAAGACGGTAGTTTAATTCTCACTTGAAACCCATTAGAAAAGAATTCAATTCAATTACTTTCTATATTAGACCAAAACAATGTTTTTAGGTACTTATTTTAAAAGACTGCAGATCTTATACTTAAATGTTTGCACTATTGACATTCATGGGAAAGCGAATGCACTGAAATAATTTTCTTTCAAGTCCGTGTTAAATCAATAAGATAATCGGCGACACGACACTTAACCTTTTGTTCTGCGAAGTGTCTTTAGGGCACAATAAAATTTTGTAATTTATCCCATTCATTATTTAATTGCACTTCTTCACGCGCTTGCACAAAATAAAGGAAAACACCATTTATGATCTTCCATTAATTTTTTAACATATTACGTTAATTAAGCCTCATTTTTTCTGGTATGCAAGATCTTTTGTATCTATTAATCCGAAGTTATTTGGATGTGTTTTGTTCAATCACCAGAGCGCCCGAAATGCGCTAAATCTAGTTTTTTTATTCAATTTTGAATATTTTTGGGATATTAATTTTAATTTATCAATAGAAAGCCAAATTCCTATTTTTTAATACACGTTTCTGTTTTTTTTAAAATAGGCCTCCACTTTTACCATTGAAACTATTGAATTGGTGGAATTGTAATTGGGGATAAGGGGAGGGTCTAATTTAAGATTCTGCACAATGTGACATACATTTTCTAAAGTTGAAATTGTCTACTTCTTACCTCGTAAGACTTTGTTCAAGCAAGATCTAAAACTTTTGTATAAATTGTACTGTTGCAATGAACTCCTAGCAAAATTAGATTAATACAATGAAAACCATTATTTTAGTTACAGCCATGTTCACAGATTGAATATCTGTCCTATCCTTTTATAATTTTAATATAATATAATCTAACATTGTACATTTTTGCAACAAATTTTATTTACGTTCATCATTAGTGAATATTCAGTAACTGTGAACAATAATGTCATTAAAAATTTTAACATTATGAGCGCGATTACAATCATTGTCTTATTGTATTTTATCCATTCTCTCATTTTTATGATTTAAGCAAATTTCAGTCGTCTAGGGCCAGTGGATCCAGATACTCTCTGATCTTACATCTTCAGACGATTTCTCACACTTGTATTAACTAATATTAAGTGATGTGTGAGAAACGTCTCATTCCCGTAATCCATTTATATTTGGTTCTTAGCTTTGAAAGAATTTCAATTTTTATAAAATGAAGTCATTTATCGATTTTCTTAAGTTTACTAAAATGCGCTACATTGACAAAATCTGATAGAATAACCTGCAGCTAAATTCATTTTAAGGTTTGTTAATAATGCTTCGCAGTCTTGATGCCAATTCTAAGACTGAATTCTTGTGCATTGTACAATTTCTAGTTATTTCTGTCTGAAACAGGAAATTTTCCCGAAATTTATCGCCACATAAATTATCGTGATTTTTTATGCCGACTAATTGCAATTCGTTTAGAATTACGTATCTTTCGTTATTAATGCGTGAGTTTACTAGACATTTATTTCTGTTTTTGTGAAAGCAATCTGTAGCGGCGGAATGGATTTTGGTTGGGCGGGGGTTATATTTATTACCCAGCATGTTAGCTATCAAAAAGGACGTTTAGGGATGTTTTTAGAAATCTAACAAATTCAATTTCTATTTACATTTTTTAGAAAGCCAAAATCTCCAGGTTGGCATTCTAATTCTTCACCATGTTTTAAACTTCTATCTTTTTCAAGTTTGTTAGAAATTTCGTTTTAGGAGCTTTTTCAGTATTAAATATGCTTTTCGCATTCTACGAATTTTGTTCTTTTCAGTAATCCTTACATTACCACAAAAATTTTCAATTGCAATATTGCCAATACCCACTAAGAGTTGGAAATTGACGGGTATTTGGGTCAAACCATGCCCAAATCAAAATTCATATAAAATGGTCGAGATACTGCATACATTGGCGTCAAATTATTTAATAATGTGTTTTTGTTCGACATCGTGATAATGGGACCAGCAAGGAGAGCAGAACTAATCAAACTTAAGACACTTGTTATCATTAATGCTTTTCCTTAAAACTTTTGATAAAATGGTACTTTACCAACAAAAATTATTGATCGGCTTTGTCCGATTCGGCACATTTTCAAAATAATTAAATTCAAGGTATACTGAATTTACAAAGAATAATTATTATTTATTAATCACAGATCAAACATTAGGCCATTACTAGTATCTCTGAAAATCCTGGTTTAGTGTTGCTAAAGGGAGAAATAATCTTAATATTTTACTTTTTTTTCTCAAGAAATAATGAACATTTAATTACACTTAATATTATGAGGTATACAAACACGCTTTTATACGAATCTATTCTTAGATCTATCCAGTTTTACTAAAAAATTTTTAGTTCCCAGTGAAAGACATTGGTCGGACGCTGGAAACATGGTCACATCTCGGCGTGAATCAATGCATCCAGAAACTCTTAGAGAAATGATTTTTTTACGTAGTGTTTATAAAAAATAATTTTTTGATTTCACATTTTTTATATAGTAGAGTAGTAACCGGGACAACAGGGTAGAGGTTCTGGTGTCCGCGGCAAACATTAAAAAAAATTTTGGTTTGTTTTTTACATGTTATAAAACAGGGGAATTCTCAATTACTCGTACTCGAAATTACTCGATACTCGGGAATTTTGGCACAAAATTACTCGTACTCGACTCGGTCTTAAAATTCTGGTACTCGCACAGCCTTACTAAAAATATCCCCATGTGATCTGGTTTTTACTTGTTTATTGGAAATTGATTAATCAGCTGTTGCTCTTCGCTGACATTTGATACTTTCAAAAGTTTTCGAATTCGCCTCATTAATATTTTATTGCTCAATCAAAATATGAAATTACCGCAATTTCAAATCAATAAAGATCTCAAATTTCCTATTTTGCCAACATTGTCAATCAAGACTCGATTTATTTAGCTCGCATAGCTCAATTAATTCATGACCTACCGTTGTTTTAAAACCCTTTTATTTTAAATAATTTATTCATGTCTCATTAATATTTTTGTTTAATATTTGACAGAAAAGAATCTCCCATTACATTCTTAAAACAGAAATTGTACGAATTATGGAAATGCTTCGTTTAATAGTTTTGTCTTGAAAAGATATCTATTTCTAAAGGAACGTCTGGGAATATCAATTGAAAAAGATAATACGTTTGATTTTTATCATAAGTAGATTCCCTTGTTGATTAAGCTACTAATCCCACTACGCTTAAATTAATCATAATTTGAAGTCAGTAATAAACGCTTAGTTTTGCTTCAATGCAAGACGACATCATTGATTGTCGTTTACTACAGAACGGAAAATGAACATAAGTAGATTTTATGAATGAATGCTACTTGATTTTAATGATGTTCAAATATTTTTTACTAAAGGAAATTATGAGATATTTGAATTGTAAAGCACATGACCAACATAGCATTTTAGTAAATGATTGTCAATAGTGTTCAGTTGTTAAGGAACAGGGGTGGCTGGAAGGGCTAAAGCCCCGCCCCCCCAGTAATGTCCCAGGTGGCACTTATTTTTCCATCAAATTTTTTTAAATTTAAGAAACTTATGCTTTGCATAGGAAGGAACTCAGTTAAAATCCTCCAATACTTTATCTCAGGCGCGGGTCATAGAAAATTTCGAATGGCGTGGGGCGGTTTACATTTTTTTCCTAAAGTTAGAAAAGTTTAGCTGTTAGCAAATTGTCCAGAATCTAATGCCATCTTGCAAAAAGTACAATTGTTTATGAGGTTTTTCCAAAAACTGTTAAGTACATATTTATAGACAGATAGTCCCCTTAAAACGCCCTTTATTCATTGGAGAATAGACAACTTTTAAAAAATAGTTTAAATTTTTGAAAATATACTAAAATTTTTATCACAATATTCACATAAAAAAATCGCAATTTCATATAGTGGTTAAATAGTTTTTGAAAAGAGGGGTAGCCATTCTCCTCCATGTCCCTGCTTCATTTTGGAGTTATTTCGTATTTATCATTGCATTTAATTGAAATGCAAAGGATTTGTTGTACGTGAGATTTATGGCATCGCAATTTGGTTTTAATCCATTGCGATTTTAAAACTCTTATTAATAGATACAAGAGCGATTTGAGTGATTCTTTAAATGCTAAAATTAAATTAAAATTTTCAAATGTTTTCTAAACTTCCTCTTATTACGTATGCAAATAGGGCGGGATGTTATTCTGGAATAATTTACATAAATGCCAAAATCGTTTATATTATTAGCTCATGAATTATTAATCAAACCATACTTTCTGATAGTTGTACAATCATCAATTCAACTTATAACTACTATCAAGTTTTGAATATTTTAAGACTTGATATCACACACTTAATTTTTAGGGAAACCTCTTTCTTTACACTTGATGAAGGGCGAATTTATTTTTAAAAATCTATGCCTTAAAAATTTTATTTTATATATATATATATATGGCCCAAATAAACTATTTTGCATATATTTTTAGGAAATAATTTTGCAGTATTTATTATATTTAAACATACTCTAACACTTTCTGAGTATAGAAAAAGGATAGTTATAATAAAAAAATGCAAAATTTTATTTGTATTGCTAGTCAATGTGTTAAACTAAAAATCTTTTTCATTTGAAATTGTAAGTAAATATTTCTATGCTATATTTTTTAAAGCTATCACCAATATTTTATTTTTGAAGCATAGAGAATTAAAACCTTCAGATATTTGACGTGTTCGCATAGCGAAATATAATTACAACTAATCTTATGGAAGGAATGTGTCATTACCTTGGAAGTTTAACTAAGTCTCTTGCTTGATTTTATAAAGAATCACATGACAGCGAATTAGTTTTCTAAGCTTCCCATGCGTACTGTAATTATAATGAAGTTATAATCCCAAGTATTCTGCTATAATTAGCTATTTATTTACATATTTCTTTGAGTTTTTGCAAAAATAACCTTAAACGATTTCCTAATGTTTTTCTTTAAGGACAAAATTTTAAGAATTTTAAGTTGTCATAGGTTGCAGCACTTAATGGGGCCTTTATTTTGTTTAGCCCCTTCCATTTGTGGAGCAAGTTTCTCAAACACTACCCGTTTCAGGTTTGCTTTGTTTCTCTTCGTGCCTCTTCCTTTTATAAATTAGTTAGAATTTAAATAGTTAATTTATAATAAATTAATTTCACTTTATGAGTGTGATAGTAAATGCGCAGTTACGCTATGATCTTAATAATGTTTCGTAAACAATAATAAAAAACTTCCTTAACTCTGTTCACACCAGATTGTTTTTTTGTTTCAAATCTGGTTGAGTTTTGGTCACATTAAATGCGGTGCGACCATTGATATTTCTGAACCAAGATTCAAACCTAACTAGCACTTTACTCAGGAGCCATAGTTCAAACTCAGACCTTCTATGTACTTTCACACGACACTTATGATGTTTTGAAATTGTTTCAAATTTATGTTTTCACAATATTATAACTTAAGCGTAATAAATATATGAACATTTTCTAAACATGTTTTGAGCAGGCTCGATAGGTAAATTCTTTGGTAATTAATTACTCTGAATTTATTATTGAAATTCAATACCTATGAATTTATTAGAAATTTTCACAATATGAAATTTTGATTTTAACAAAATATTACTACTCTGAGTATGAAGTTATATCAACACTCTCACTTCAGGATTTTCCACCCGACGTCAATCACTGCATATTTGAATGTCAACAACTTGTTTCTCCTGAGCACAATAAACACCTATCAGTTTTTCCGCTATTGATTGCATCTTGAAAACACATTAGAATAATGTCATATTTTTACTTTTTTGCATTTTCCTCTTTGCAGAGCAAAAAAACACTTTTTATTTTTCAAGATACTTTTTTTAAAAGCAAGCTTTTTTCAATTTTTTTAACTTCTAGTACTTTTATCTAATTGAATAATTGAAAGATTAAGTCGTTATTTCACGTTTATTCAGCAATCCGCAACACATTAGGTGTGTTAATTTAACCCTTTCAGACTTGGTGTTACATATATATATATATATCCAACCTAAACAAATCTGTTTTTCTAGACTGCTATAATTCACAGTTTATTTGTCGTTTGCTTGACTAATCTTATGATAGTGACAAGTTAATATATTTATTAAGTTTCAGCCAAATTGCTAGTTGCTCCTCAAACATTTTCCTTTTTCTACTTGAGCATGATATTTCTGTTTGATCAATCTGATCACTGATTTGTCAACCAATTTGTGTGAAAAATATTATATTGATTTTAGTTTCCTGCCATTCATTTTTTGGCAATCATTAATGGACTTTTTTAAGTACTGTACGTAAAAAAGTCTCTTGTACTTAAGAAAAAAATATCTTGAAATTTATGCAATTAATCAATAGAATTTCATCTTGACACACTACACTTGAGTGATTAATCTCTTGAAATAGTACTTTAGAAATTACATCTTAACATCAAGGAAATAATTTCTAGTTTAATATATAAGAGATTTATATATAAAACAATAATTTTAAAAAGGATATTTTAATGATGTACAGTCAATATTTTATGATAGTGGCAGGGAATGCATGATTTTACCTCTGTTTTATAAACTCCACTCACAATCTCCCAAAATAGCCAGGCAATTTTATTTATGTAAATCATTTAATAATATTTAACTAAATGTCCTTGCGTATAAATGCTAACAATTTGCAAATAAATTTGGCTTTTACAAATTTAATGAAGCTATGATCTTATAATTCAATGTAGCAATACATTATTTGAAAGAATAGAAATAGATATTTATAGTAAACCAATATTACTAATTGTTATAAAGTTTGAGATTCCATATTGTAATTTCGCAGAAATTATTCCTACATATCATTATTGATTTCAAAACGGTTTCTCACATAAGAAAATAATATCGAAAAAATAACAAATTAAGTTTCTATTTTCATATAAAGAAATTGATTTACTAGAAAAATATGAGATTTTTTCTGAGAGTTTATATATATGTACCACCCTAGTTATGTGAAGTTATAGATGCATGTCAAAGTTAATTTTGGAAATAAGCTGCTTTCTACAATCTGTTGAATGCAAATCATAAATTTTTACTGCTAAAGCAGTTTCCGTTCCCCTTTGGGCTTCAAGGGGTTAATGAATGAGTATCCATACTAACGGCATTTTTCAATTTAGCATGTTAAGAACTAACTTCATCGAAAAAAGCTCTAAGGAATCTGTTGAACTTTTTTATCAAATCTTTACTTTTTTCAAAAAATAGTAAAAATCAGCACAGTATTTTTTAATGAATCATATTTGTACGTTGTCACAAAAATTGGAACCAAATCCAAACTCTATATTACTTTATGAATCATACCTGGAATAATCACCTATATCACATTTTTTATCAAATTCCCTAAGATTATGAAATACATTTTGTGAAAGAGCGATATAGGGTTTAACACCTAATTTGTGAAGATTTTTTTACCCATATTTTGTTATTATAAAAGTTTGAGGTGCTGGGAAATCTTGCAAAATTTTGCAAAATTGATTTTGAATAGTAAACATGTTCACTTTTTGCTATTTGGTAGTAAAGTAAATGGGTCTATTTGCTTGGCTGTTTTCTAATAATCCAAAATTTAGTATGCGAATCTTTGCAAACAAACATTAAATTTGTTTTTACAATGAAGATTTTTGAATGGTAGCACAGTGATATTTTTCAAGATTGATTTTCAAATTCATGATGCACTTAATTCAATAGAAGTAGACATTCTTTGGGGAATTGATATCTACATTTTCAAAATACTTAAGTTTTCTATAAAAAGTCAGAGTGATTTATAAGAGATTTTCACATTATTCTTGTGAAAAAAATTTGAAACAAGTTTTTAATAAAGCCTTAAAATAGAATTGCAATCAAATTTGCAATATTAACAAAATTCTAATTAATTTTGTTATTAATTGCTATGTTATGCAGTGTTATAATCCTTTTAAAATGATTCTTTTCGGATAGTCATAAATCATTGGAACTCTCGAATTTAGAGCTCGGATACTCTTATCACGATCTGCTCTATTGCAAATGCCATCAAATTATCACAGGCCCAATAAATGCAACATATATTGCACACTCAAACGATAAATCTGTCACAAAATGTGATTTGACGCATATTCAATCTATTCTTCCATTAACCCATAAATTTTAGACACCACTAACTTGTAGTATACTTTCTAAGTTACATTATAGTTTGTGCTTATGTAAAGCTTCATTTGCTTCAACATATCTTAGATGTTTTGGGAGAAATGGCTTTTTGCTACAATTATTTTTCTTTGTTTAAAATTTTGTAACCAAGTGATGACCACATAAAATGTTACCTATACTTACTGTTATAAATTGGTTACACATTTAATCGTATTATTTTATTACGGGAATATAATTCGCAGCGCTATATACCGGTCAGGACATTTGGGTCTCAACCGTACTGTCAAAATACAGTTTTTATTGTAATGAACTATTCTTAAATTGTTTATAGGCAGGGCTGTACTCTTAAATAATTAACAAGGGGGCACTCTAAATTTNGAGAAATGGCTTTTTGCTACAATTATTTTTCTTTGTTTAAAATTTAGTAACTTAGTGGTGACCACATAAAATTTTACCTATTTTTACTGTTATAAATTGGTTACACATTTAATCGTATTGTTTTATTACGGGAATATAATTCTCAGCGCTATCTACCGGTCAGGACATTTGGGTCTCAACCGTACTGTAAAAATACAGTTTTTATTGTAATGAACTATTCTTAAATTGCTTATAGGCAGTGCTGTACTCCTAAATAATTAATAAGGGGGCACTCTAAATTTGAGTACATTATTTTTGTTTTATATTTTAACCAAAATTTAATTTTTCACAACAAATAAAATTCAGCACCACAAACCGTAATATAACTATAAAAAAGGGGCTGGGTCCCCCTGGGCACCCACTCCACTCTCGCTTCATCTGTATATTTAAGAACCCTATCTGAAAGCTAAGCCAATATATTTATCTCTAAAAGCAAAATGAATTATTTTAAACAATCTAACAAAAAGTATAAATATTTTAAACCATGTCGATAATTTTTGAAATAAACCAATGATTGACGTTTAAGTTGATTTTTGCAGAGCGTTTTAAGTCGTTATATTATATGTGATACTTGAAGCAATGAAATAGGTTCTTACACGTCACTTGAAAATGCTACTAAAAACTTTTCTTCTAACATAATGGATACATTTGTTGTAAAGCAGAGATCTGACAGCCTGGAGTAGTCTGCATTAGACTTTCAAAAACCAATAAAAAATTTATTGTTTTTTGTTAGTTTTTGAAGAACAAATCTTGAAAAACATATAATAACTGTTGTTTATTTTAATGTAAATATAGATAGACATTTTTCCATTTTAAAATATTAAGTGAACAAATTTTAAAGTGCTAAACAATGCTATGCAATTTTTAATTTAAAATCTTGTTACAATGAAAACAAAAACGATGATTGGTTTAATAATTTAACCATTTGAACTTTTATTGTAGCCAATTGGCATTTCTATCAATCCTGTATTAAAAATTTTTTTTTCAATAAATATTTATTTCTTTATTCATAAAGAATACTTGGGCTTAGTCATTTAGAATAAAAAATAACATTGATGTTATGCTGATCTTCATTTTATATACATAGTTTTATTCGCCTCAAACTTTAATTTTAGTGATATTAATGCAATAATAGTAAATAATGGTAAAAATTAGTAAAAACTACTAACTATAATATTTATCATATACGTATTGTATAGAGGAATAGTATGTTATGATGCAAATGGTATTTACTTGTTAAAGTGATGTTAACTTTTTGAAATTCCGTTATCGACTAGTTTTGTGTTCATAGAACAAAGAAAAATGAATTTCTCAAAAAATACATTCTTTCTCATTGATGAACCTACTAAGGTGTCATACATGCTACACTTTAATAAAAAAAAATATCGTTATTGAATGAGTAGCATCAATATTAACAGTGAAAATGAAATTCCGTTACTGCTTGACCAGCCCCACTTTCGATCTTGCCACCTCGTCTATTTTTTATTTTTCCTTGTTTAAACGTAATTATCTGTAATACATTCATTAAGAACTTGCTAGAGCATGTGGGTGGTCTCGCAAATTTCATCATATTTCATTTATTTGAAGTAATTCGACTACAAAACAACTGTTGATATGTACAATATTTTAAGTTTGTAAATATAACAAGGCCATTGAAATAATTTGACTACAAAACAAGTGTTGATATGTACAATATTTTAAGTTTGTAAATATAACAAGGCCATTGAAGTAATTCGACTACAAAACAAGTGTTGATATGTACAATATTTTAAGTTTGTAAATATAACAAGGCCATTGAAGTAATTCGACTACAAAACAAGTGTTGATATGTACAATATTTTAAGTTTGTAAATATAACAAGGCCATTGCGTATTTGCAATGTAACAAATATGATTTCTACAACTAGAGAGTAGGGCAATGATTTCAAATAGTTTTTTTACATCATTTTATAAACTTCAAACTGAAAAAAATGAAGAGTATAATATATTTCATGATAGCACAGATGGAGATGATTGTCTGTGGCCGTATCAGCTCAAATTTAAAGGCAGTAATAATGCAATAATATATTTTATTTTGTACAATTTTTCAATTGTCGATGTTAAATTTAATATATAACATTCCGCCATTATGTGACCCTTACTATAGAACAATATTTACTAAGTAGGTTTACTGAGAGCATGGAGTTTCTCTTCATTAACATGTAAATAACGTGTCAGTTATTTACCACTAGTGTCGTATTTGTTTTACAGGAAGTGCAAAGGCAGAGGTTGTAAACAAAAATGGTGCTTAAAGTGTTCCTATTGTAAATTTCGTATATAATTTTAAACTTAACTACAAAATACACAATCCCTTGCTTACGACAAACGAAAAGTTTTGCATACTCAGTTTTAATGCCAGTTCAAATCGAAGGATAACAGAAGAGCTGCTTAAGTAGACTTGAGTGTTCTAAGGAACACATTCTCTTGCTGTGATAATGTTACTCTTTTTAAGGGAAAATAGCACGCAATATAGAACAACGAACTAAAACTTTTTAACTAGTTCAATGAATTTTGTTTATATTGAATAGTTTTTTCACCCCGATCATAATTTAATAATAACAATAATAATAAATGGACTTCAAACGCATTTAACCTTAAACAGCCTATGGATTTTTGAAAAATTTTCATGATGCTGTACAATTTTTTAAACGCTTATAGTTCCGAAACTATTAAGGCTGTGCTCAATCTGAAAGCACCACGTGATGGACGAGAGTCTCTTCTCTTTCTTTTTCGCGCTAAATACACGTTGGCTCTGTCCATTCGAGCCGTGCCTTCGGCCCCGCGACCTCTGACTTTGCGGGCGGCACGGTTTAGAATATCTTTGTATATATCAAGAAACAGTAAAAAGTTTTTTGTTGCCTCGAGGCGCTCAAGACTTTCTAAATACATTAACACTAGGTATGGAGAAAATTTAAATATTTTTCAAAAATTTTCAAAGAAAATTTGTTAATCTTTACAACAATCTCTGCCACAGCAATACGTTTTAATGGAAATTTTCAACATTGCATTAAAGTATGTTCCCAATAGACCTACCCGTGCCCCAAGGTTTTCAAATTTGGAAATGCGCTTGGAGAAATTTTTTTGTAAATGTAGAAAAACGGTTTTTCCTTTAAAAAAGACGCTAGGCTGTTTAAATTTAAGACTCTACAACACATAAAATAAATTTAACTGAAGGAAGTTTAGACATCATAAAAAATGCCTATAAATTCGACATAAAAAATGAAGAACTCTTTTGTTAGTTCAGAAAAAAGAGATGAATACGTATTCTATTGTATAAAATCTGTATATTCTGTTAAAATAGAATATATCAGACTTATTTTTTTTCAGATAAAAACAACAAAAAAAAATGTAGTGGAGCGCCCCGGTCTGAACTGGCGAGGAGAAAAAATAAAATAAAACCATTAATAAAAGAGACTTTTAGTAAAAAGCTGCTTAAAAATAAATTATGGAATTTTGGTAGACCTAAAGATGGGGATTTTTTTATTAAGTCGGTTTTTGAGACATTGTTTTTGGAAATTTAAAGAAAAAAATCTTTTTTAAATTTTTTTTATTTTTTAATAACAAAAAAAGAAGGAAGGAAGTTTGATTGTTTTTTTTTTTTCAGTAATTGAATAATTTTTTTTGCCATTTTTTCGATATGAAGGCGGGCATTGTTATTCAATAAAAAAAAAATGTGCAGGCAATTGAGTTTCTTTTTTTTAATAACCATTTTTACTTTTTTCATTTGTTGGACGTAGGGTTTTTTTTTTTTCAGCAATTCGTTATTAATAATTCCTTTCGCAGGTCTTTCATTCACAAAGAAACGTTTTTCATGGGTGGACTTTTTTTGGTTTTTTTTTTAGATTTATTTAGATTAAGCCATTCTTTACGTTGGTTTATTTTAACAAATAGAAACACCTTTTATCCGCGGGACTTATTTAATAAAAAAATGTTTATTGTTTCCATGAATTCAGCCGGAGGGAGCAAGCAAACCTGTAGGAATTGTTGGTCATTGATTTTTTCTGGTTTTGCTTAATTAATGAAAAAACCACCAACCACCTTTTTTGACGGTTCCCATTATTTTTAAGAAGGTTCTTTATTCACGTGTTTGAAAAATTCATCCTTTCTACCAGCCAATTCCCTTAGCGTTTGGTTGAATCTTCATGCAAAATTTGGTTTAAGTGCCCTTCATCAAGTTCATTTAAGCCTCCAGAACGCGGTGCTTCTTTGACAAAAATTTTCTTTTAAATTTTCAAAAAAAAAAAAAGGGGGGTTTTTTTCTGCCATCCACAACACACTTTTAAGGAGCAGTTTTAACAGCACCTAGGTGTGGGTAAAATGAAAAAAGAAGGAGGTGTCGAAAAAAATGAAAATAAAACACAAAAAATACAATATTGCAGTAAAAACGAAAAAATTTTAAAAAAATATCAAGATCTTAGTTGCCACTATATATATATATATATAATTAAACGGGGGGGCTTTAAAAACTTTGGATTTATTTCCCCCCCCCGAACTTTCCGATTTTCCAAAGTTTCCAATTGCTTTTTTGATGGAAAGTCAGAATTATTCGGTTTATCCAAAAATTGTTCCTTTGCGCATTTAGAATAAGGGGCTAAATTTCTGGGTATGAGTTTCATTTTTCATTAAAATTGTTATTCAAAAGTATCCTTCGCCCCNCCAGACATAGCATTCGAAAGTGACCTAACGAGGTGAAAACCTGTTGATGCCAGATCAGGCGAGTATGGCAGATGTGGCAGCACCTCCCATTCGTGTGTTTGAATAGTTTTCTTGGCCATTTTTGGGATATGAGGGCGGACATTGTCATGCAATAAAAGAACAGTGTGCAGTCAATTGAGTTTCTTTTCTTGAATAGCCATTTTGACTTTTTCCATTTGTTGAACGTAGAGTTTTGTTTTTTCCAGCAATTCGTAATGAATAATCCCTTTCGCAGTTCTATCATACACAAAGAATCGTTTTACATGGGTGAACTTTTGTCGCTTTTTTATTGAGATTTATTGAGATTAGGCCATTCTATACGTTGCTTTATATTAACATATAGAACCACTTTTCATCGGCGGTACTTATTGAATAAAAAATTGTTCATTGTGTCCATGAGTTCAGCGGTAGCGAGCAAGCAAACCTGTAGCAATTGTGGCTCATTGATTTTTGCTGTTATCGCTTAATGAATGAAAAACCCACAATCCACATTTTTGGACGTTTCCCATTATTGTGAAGATGTTTCTTTATACACGTGTTAGAATAATTCATCCTATCTACCAATTCCCTTAGTGTTTGGTGTGAATCTTCATGCAAAAATTTGTTTAAGTGCCCTTCATCAAGTTCATTTAAGCCTCCAAAACGCGGTGGTTCTTTGAAATCAAAATTTTCCTTTAAACTTTGCAAAGAAGTAAAGAGGGGTTCTTTCTGCCATGCACAACACACATTTAACGAGCAGCTTTTACAGCAGCTAAGTGTTGGTTAAATGCAAAAAGAAGGAGGTGTCGAAATAAATGGAAATGAAACACAATAAATACAATATTGCAGTATAAACGATAAAAGTTTAGAAAAATATCAAGATCTTAGTTGCCAACTATATATATATATATATATATATACGAGCGAGCTCTAGATACTATGGATTTATATCCACCACTCGAACTTTCCGATTTTCCATAGTATCCAATG
>CABFPE010000051.1:1676208-1692760 GCA_900660155.1 Hofstenia miamia | reverse complement strand
TATATATATATATATATATATATATATATATTGACAAGGTTATATATATATATATATATTGACAATTTTGAAAAAGCAATCGACTCATTTCGTTTTCTCAAGAAGATGAGTTGCACAAATGACTAATTCCTCTAAGAGTACAAAAATAGTTTTTGTAATGTTGTCTCAAACTTCATAATATGAACGATTTATTTTGCATGTTGATTGGGGAAAGATTGTCTGTCATGTTTTACGAAGTTATTAATGTTGATATTTCACTTTCCTTAGAGGGGAATTGAATTAATCGCACTCTTGTCAACCAGTATAGTATTAATTGTGTAGATTAAGTTTGTTTAAATTTGTGATTTTATGTTGACATCGTCATATGATATTGACAAAAATTACAAGTTTTTATCTTTCTCATTTTATGAAGTTTATGATATCTTAGAAGTACCTACTTTAACGTGTTAAGAACGTTGATTTAATTAATTTGGCGCATACTTTTTCGACATTAGTTTAAATTATTTGCTGTTTGTTAAACAGGAAGCCACTAGCTAGAATTGAAATGATGTTTTAAAAAATTGCTTATTAAAAAATCAATGATTAAGACACATAAGTGTTTTAAAAGTTTTTTCAAAGAGTTGTGTATTTTTTCAACTGATGTGTTTTGTTTTGCGTAGCACATTTTGCTATTTGAGAAATCCTGTGTAAACCTAGGTCTTACCTTATGTTTTGTTTATTGCTTCTAGACCTTCGCCAGTAAGCATCGATGTTTTTGTAGGCCTACTATGAAAGGACAACTTTAATATAAGGAGTACAAACAATAGCGTAAAAAGCAAGCTTCATTAAACCTCCAATATTTCATAGCAGAAAGATATAATTTAGGAGTATCATAAAATAGTTGAAAGCCTACCAAATTATTTACACTATTATTCTCCTTTGATTTTCTGTTAATCGACTTCATAGTTGTAATCGGGTTGAGATTTTCAAAGCGACCTGAACTCGATTTTCGAAATTTGGTTACAGTCTTTTATGATGGAATTTTACAAATAATTCCGTTGTCTTTCCAAATAATTAGAAAGTCTTGTCAAAAAGGAACAAATTTGAAGTGTATTTGTATTAGTTTTTGCAAAATATAGCAATTCAAGTGTTTCTGTTAAAAGACATGTCGATAATCGTCAATCCACATGAAGATACATTACCTTCTGATTGAGCCCTTGAAGCCTGAGTTTAAAAAAATTAACGGCGCAATAACCTGTAATATTATAGGGAATCTCTATTAAATCATAGAAATGTTTTATTGACCTCAGTTGTTATCTATATTGAAGCTGCTATATAATAATTCTCACATCTTAACTTTTCTTCTAAATTTTTTCTTTCTTCTGCAATCTCATGTAAATGTAATCTGTTCCAATTCTGCAATTTTCACAAAAAATCTTACTTTATCTAGTATTTTTCAGTATTTTGTTTAATTTAGCTTAACGGTAAAATCTATTATGCATATAATATATATAAAATATTATATATATATATACATTTCAATAATCAATTAATACCAATAAAATGTATAATAACGTTTTGATTTGTAATAATTATATTTAAAATACGTTTAAATTGAGAAATATAATTTACATGTATGTGCATTTCACATAAATATGAACTACTTTTAAATATTTAAAAAAATATTATCTTCAGCTTGATTGTAATTGAATATCTCATCCCGACCCGTTCTACAACTATGTTCTACTTGTCTTAGACTTAACATGAAAATTCCAAAAACTTTTAAAAATATACGTTGTTTTGTAGCATATGTATCAAAATTTATATTAGTCTCTAGAATAGATTCACAAAGTTTTAAATTAGTCGCCTATGAAATAGAATTACTCGCGGTGTATAATTTCACTTAAACCTCTTATATCAGCTTTGCAATTTATCAACCATCTTAACCTCTTTTTACACGAGCTGAGTTATTATTGACAGAAGATTTAACACCACTCGCTAAAAGTAGCACTTATTATACGAATAGAATGATGCTATTCACTCTTCTAGACAGACTTGTCAACGAGCCGAGCTTCTAACGAGCCGAGGCGAGGCTAGCCTTTATTAAGCCGAGCCAATTTATAGTTCTGCTTTTTAATTTGCTTATGCAGTTTTTTATTATTTTTTTATTCAATATACCTCTTTTATAATCATATTTTAAAATATTTATTAAATAATTAAGAAGAGCTATTTAAAAATTTCTGATAATACAGTATTTTTTTGAAAAAATATCGAGCTAAAACCAGCCTCATTGAACGGTTCTATGTGGCGAGCCGAGCCGAGCCAAGCCGAGCCGAAAATACTCAAAAGTAAAACGAGCCGAGCCGAGCTTAAAAATGTTGGCTCGTTGACAAGTTTGCTTCTACACTTCGAGTGATTTTTACTGTAAGAAGGGGCCGGTGATTGATCGACAAAGATTATATTATTTTGTTACATCCATACGTATGTCCATCTCTTAATGCAAATAGCTTCCCAGAATAGTGATTAACAGTATTTCTAAGAAACGAATTTAAAGGAAAGAAAGTTACAAATACCAACATTTTAGAAAACTAAGTAGAACCCCAAACCACTCGTAAGATAATCAAGTAATATTGGTACTTTAATTATTGAAATTGAGGGTCGTTTGCTTCTAGTTTAAATAGATAGAACTGTTATATAAAAATACAATTCAGTAATTTATTATTTAATTTCATTAATTTCATGATTATGTACCGAATATTTGCTATTCAAATATTATACATGTGCAATGGATATCACCCATTCATTCATAGACTAGGAAGGAAATTCAGATATATGTCCTTATTACTAAAGCGGATGTTAAACGATGGGCTTTTGCACTAGAGCAAAACACTTAAGTCAAATGCACTCTGTGTTGCATCTGTTCCCGGGCGAGATAATTGAAATATAATTACTCTCGGAGCATGTGCCGGGGCATGAGCTCATCGTGTACCATGCCTAAAAGCACTTAACATAATTCATTTACCCCGGGACAAAGCCCATCGTGTAACATCCGCTTAAAACTTCCAAATAACTCTGAATAAATATTTTAGCTGCAATGGAGAATAGAGATTCACGTACTAAAGAAATCCTATCCCTTCCTGTCTCTTACACCTTCACCTGCCCAATAGATTCCATAGCTGAAGTTCTTCATGTAGATTGGTATTTTCCTAATGGAACAAAATCACGAAATCAATATTTCAAAGATTCTAACCAGACTATTACTGTCGAGAATCCAGAGCAGGGATTTTATCAGTGTAAATACAAACTTCGTTATTCCGATAATTCTGTCAGCAACTGGGCCAACATGTTTAACCTTGTTTTTCCATGTAAGTTATACATTTCCATTTCTACTATATATTTAGTAAGTGTCAACTCTTACTAACAAGACAAATAAAAAAATATACACAAAATATTCATAAATTTAACGACTGTAACTTAGATCCTGTAAAGATATTAACTTTTGTCAATTTCAAAAATCTTAAAATTAAACTTCAAAGAATTTAGCTATGCCCTAATTAAATGTAATATATATATATATATATATATATATATATATATATATATATATTGATACTAACAATGTATTGTTGTGGCGTGTGTTGTATAAATAACAGCACATAAATTTGCTTCAAACTTTGTTGGTTCAGTATATAATGTCTGGTGATTAAATGTTATACAAGAACAGATGGCAGAAATTCCTTATATGTTAGATCTCAACTGTCAATATATTCTACTTCACAACTCTAAGTTAGCTCAAGATTTAAAAAAATAAAACATTATAGATTTCCTGTCATCACATAAAGTAAAACTATTGCATCTATCAAAGTATTCTGTGATATCTGCTTGAAGCTATTTCATTTCTTCTCCTACAATGACATTATTGGAGGATTGTATTTCTAGTAAATCCCAAAAACTATTCATCTTTTCTCAGGTATTTGATTCATAACAATATGTAAACAATCGCTTTGACATATGCATCTCCAATTCAGTAGTCTGAATTATAACAGAAATAGTTGAATTCCAACCTTTAGAATAAAATTTCTAAAACAATTTTTTCATTGATGTATGTAATAGTATCTTTTTTAATTAACAATCGAAAAATAAACAGGTTATCGACAGGGCTCACCAATTGAACAAGTAAAAGATTCCCCAAAGTGGCCTATGACTTTCATGTTGTTATGATCTTTTCCAATCCCAATAATAATACATGACATAGTCTGTAAAAAAAACCAGTAAATTGTTAACATTTGCTATTTCCAAAGCCAGACTAAACACCATCGCAAATATTTTATCGGTTATAGCTTACTAAGGTTTCGAGCTTCCCAGAAGTTATAATTAACAGTCTTCAGTATCAAGCTTGAAATTTTACTCATTGATTATTTGTTCATGAAATAGGAGACTTATGCTAATTATGTTTTTCATTATTTTTTACACTCTAAAAAATATAAATAGACATCAAAGTAATCGTATTTCATTTTTACCACTTTCTATGATGCATTTTTCTCCCGGATAATCGGCTTCACCGACAAATTTTATGGTACATTTTTGTTGGGTGCTCGGTTGATCCGACTCCCACCTCTGATCAATAAATTCTGCAATTTCCATGTTTTAATTCAAATCTAGTAATAATTTTTACAAAGTAGTGTGATGAACTTGTTTATTGAAATATATGTATGTTATCGCATACAAATCTTCTTTTCTAAAAACTGGTAATAAGTGCATTGTTATTTAGCGAATTCCCTTAATAAGATGGTGAAGTTTTTGATAAAGCTTCAGTCTTCAAAGTTGAGATAGGGAAATCTTATTGATTTTTATATCTGTTGAACAAAGGCATAAATTGAGATTATTTAAATTATGCTAAAATTAAATTCTTCTATCGCAAGACATAATTTTTTCTTACGATAAAGTAACTACACGTGCAGATTTTTAAATAGACTATTTAGCCTTCAGTTATTTGTTTGTTTTATTGTATTTCTTGAAACTGACATATTTATTCCGAATTGTAGACAGTCAGCTAGTTAGAAAATGGGAAATACAGGCCATATCTTTTGCTGTGGTTTGCAGAAATCTTTGACATTGTCAGAATAAGTTTCATTTCTAAACACAAGTATTTACTTAGTTTGATAGTGTTTAAACCAATAATCACTTTTCAACCAACGCTTATGTAATTATTCTCTTTTAAAAGAGAATTGACATAACTTAATTTTCTCTAATATACTTCTAAACATAATATATCTTCTGGTTGACAGGTGGTAAATACTTAATTGTTAAAAAAAATGCATTAAAAGTCGATATCACTCTAATTTTTGCATTTCATTTTTCAATTTGTTATGCTAAAAGCTTTTATAAATTTCTGAGATTTTTTTGACCGGTACTAATTTGGGATAGCATTTATAGAGTGCTAATTGAGGTTTCGAAAAAGACAAGATTGACGTAAATATATATTTATGATGTTCAATTGCAGTGGAATATATTGAAAATATAAAAATATAGCTGAAGTTAGGATATTATTTGAATTTTTATGACTTCAGCTTTTACGACTGCAAGAAAGTTTACAATTATTTCCCCATTTCAAATTATGATTAAACTCTCGGTCTCATTTTATTAATTCCTTAGATTTCGATTTACAAATATACAATTTTGCAAAATTTAAAATTATGTGGTCAGCACATGAACGAGTGGCTTAGCCGTTCATTGAACTTTTACCATTTTGACTGTTCAAACTTTTCGGCAACTATCCTCCCTCACAAACCCCTACCGAATCCATTACCAACAGTGGCGGATCTATTCAAATTGCATAATGATATTATATAGTTGCATGCACTACTGGGACTTTAATATATAAACATGCCTAGTCAACTTACGTTTTTAAGAAATGGATCGATTATTTTGTGTTTTCTTGTTTTTTTGTTTTTAACGTTTTGAGGTACCAGTACAGCATCGGTAATGGGATTCACGGTACCGAGACGGTAGCAGTGCTACCAAATTGAACGTATGGTACCGAATGGGCTGGGAGAATATTTTTGTGGTATCGCTGAACTCTAGTCTGGGGGCTCTTCTCCAGAAAATTTTTTAAAAATACAAGTCTTCAAATACAATTTAGAACTATTTCTAATGCACAAGCTTTGGCCTAAAACACAATTATTTCTATACAATACAAGTTTTAGCTATTTACAGTTATATGCTACATCCACTTTAGCACATTGCTTGAGGTGTTATTTGTTGGGTAATGTTAAAATATCTTTCTTGCATTAATTTCTCTGTGAGGTCAGTCAGAATTACAAGTAGCTAATCATCAAGTTAAAAGTCCCTTTCGTATTCTCCCGGATTTCTACACCTGTTATGTCCGACCATTTTCATAATCAAATGATCATTGAAATGCACCATCGCGTTTATTTTTTAATGTAATACTTGACGTTTACTGCATGGAAAGTTATTCAACGTATGCCTTAAGCGTTTTTTTAAATGAAAGGTATTAAAATGTGTATTGTTAACGAGAGATCTTTATTATTCCATGGTCAAACGTAACTTGATGTCGGATACAGAAAGTCTATTTTCCTGGCACCCGATAAGTAGCCGGCCTTGGAGAAAGCTCTCGCAACGTTTGCGGATAGGTTGAAATTAACAAACAACACGGGCTGATATGTGTTTTGTTTTTAGTAGCCATATACTGAGTTTACATTCAAAATTCAATATTTTATTGCAAAATATATGAAAACGTAATCATTTTTCTACAAATTAATCAATTAAAAATTTAGGGTCGCTAAAGCTATTGTAGGAACCCGCCACTTAAAAACGACAATGAATGCTAAATAATGTAAATATACACACACACAGTACTGGCCAAAAGTTTGGGAACAGTAACCTGTATAAAGAGTGTTTTATGTTATTTCCTGGAAACTTCGTAAAATCCCTGGAATTCCCAATTTTTTCTTATAATTTACAACAGATTCATTTAGCCTATCAAATTAACACAACTTTAGATTTACACACAGTACATTTTAACTGAAAATGCACTATTATTATAGTTTGGTCTATGGTAGCGAAATTTCACCACAAAGCGTGCTCAAATTCATATCTTGTACGAGGAGGGGTACAATTATCGCGCTATAGCTGTTAGAATGGGCTTGTCAGTATCTTTGGTATCCAGAAGTGTTACTCACTATCAGCAACTGCAAAATTTTTCCTCTAGCAAGCGGCCTGGAAGACCAAAAAGTGACAACCCCTCTGACTGTCTGTCTCATTCACCACTACATTGTCAATCAACCATTCTCTTCATATGAAGTCCCTGAAGTCAAAGCAAATCTAGGTGCAGTAGTGTCGAATGTATCAACACACACCATTAGGCATTGATTGAATACTACCTTTGACCTTCCCTTGTGCAAACCAGCGGCCAAACCCCTATTGTCTGTAAAGAACATTCGAGACCAGTTGTGCTCCTGCAGGCAATACCAACACCCTGAAATGTGGCATCAAGTAATGTTTAGTGATCAATCCAAGATTTGCCAGTTTACATCATACTGGCCACACATTCAACAACCAAGAATCCAAAGATTCAACACACGTTACACGCAACAAACTGTCCGCTCAGCACCTTCTGTGATGATTTGGGGTGCTATAACTGCGAATGGGCGTGCTGGTCTGCATTTTGTTCCTCACAACGAGACAGTCACAGCCAAGGCCTACCTCAAAATAATTCAGGAGAAGGTTCCCATGTTTATGCAGCTTCGCGGAACATCTGTACTACAACAAGATGGTGCTCCTTGCCATAGTGCCAAAGTTGTGGACTGCATCACAAGACTTTCGGCTGTTTGAGAACTGGCCGGGAAACTCCCCCAGACCTCAACGTCAAAGAAAATTGCTGGCATCACATCAAAAACTGTCTGAGGAAGCGCCAATGCACATTACTCGACGATCTGCAGGAGCAAATTAAAGTGGTATGGTGAACAGAGATTACTGATGATTATTGTAGAATGCTGGTCGAGTCAATGTCAAATCGCATTGCTGCGTCTTTGGCCAATAATGGCGGACATACAAAATATTAGTGAGTTTTTCTAAGTTAACTATTTACTTTCTACATGGTGTTATCATATTGTTTCTACATTGTGTTATTATATTGTTTCTACATTACTTTTTTTAGTGTAAAATACAAAAATTTCTAAATTTGGAAAGTGTTCCCAAACTTTTGGCAAGTACTGTATATATATATTACAGTACATTTTTTTATAGTTAAGAGATAGATAAATTAATATGTTCATATGTGTCAATACAGAATTAAGTTTTCTAATAAGAAAAGTTATTTTTGAAACAAAATGAGAAAATGTTGTATTAAGGTGTTAAAGACAATAAAGCTGGAGTTTTAATTAGGCTACTGATTGTTTCAGTGATGGAGAGGAAAGTATAAACTTTAAACTAATTTGAAATGATTGCGATGCAAACAAATAAAAAGATACGCGATGTAACTTTAAAGAGGTTCTGATACTGCCAACCAGTAAAGCGAAGTCGATGCCGTCTGTCACTCATTTCCTTTGGAAAAGTGCAATTGCAATTTTTTCCGCAACTCATCTGCGAACTATATCTTCTAAAAAGTAACTAGAAGTTTTCAATAAATAATTGATAGGTGTTAACTAGTTTTAGGCTTTGTAAGAAAAGATATACAATGTCTTTGGTTTATACCGGTATTTCATATTTTTAAGTGACATGAATAATGAGTCGAATCTACAATACTATCAATACATATAACATTTTTCTTATGATGCTTGGCCTCAATGCAGCAAATATAATCCTAAAAAATCTGTTGTCCCGGACTTGTCATTTTTCAACTGGGATCATTGCAAATTAATTAGGTATGTGTTTGTAATCAGTGTTTCTTGCTTCTTCATCTTCTGTGCAAGACTATTTAATGTCCAGTTTTGACAAATGCTTGTTTTGCGAAAAAATGATGCAGATTTTCTACATCAGTGTATAGCAAAAGTTTTATTGTTCTATTTGAGTACCCTTGTCCTTTTTCTGTCAAGGAGGCATGTAATTTTCAGCTAGATAATGATATAAAATCATAGAAATTAGCTTTACATACAGTAATTTTAGCTAATATGCTAATTTTGCTCAATAAAATAATTTAACAGTTTTTTAGGTTACCTAGAGCAATACAAGGGTTTAGACTACGTAGGGTCTGCCTAGACCCCAATTGGTTTAAAAAATATTTATTTTGGGCAATTAAATAATTGACATATATCGTAGGTCAGTATCATTTCGAGAAAAGTACTTGAGAAGTCCCTAGTAACATACTTGCCCAATTTTTCAGCCTATCAGAATTGAGCAGCTAAAACCTCATAAACTAATGCAGATATGAAATAGCTGATAATACATATTCGGGTACTTGGATTAAAAAAATTGCCTTTTTGGAGGATAAATCATTTTCAGCTCAAAACTGTGTTAAATTTATTGTACAAAGTATAAAGTTACAAAGTACAAGCTATAGAGACATTCACGGTACATAAAACAAAACAAATTATGAAAACACACATATTCGCAGTAGGAAATATGTTAACAGCAGTCATCACAAATCACTTTCTTTGCAGAATTTTGTACACAAATGGAGGCATTGCATTCAGAACAAAAATGCCTTGTCTTCCTGTCACTATGACTTGAACAGAGCACACATCTGCCCCTAAAATCATGGTTTGGCTCCGGTTTTGAAATATAAACGCAGAGTGATGGGCATGTCCGATTTCCTTGTTCAATGTTTTTTGAATTTGTAGTGTAAGGTTTCCACCATCAAAGTTAGCAGTTTTCAAGGAAGCAACAACTACAACATCTACCGAATTCATGAAGACACTGCACAGACAACGGCGACGCATTAAGTGCAGCAGCTGTCAGCCGTGCTCTCCGAGGTGGTAGAGGGTATGAAGACATCTCTGAAACCTAAAAAACAACATGTAAAGTGTGAACTCGTAAAACTTGCAAAAACCAAAATTTACAAAGACACTTATTTGGTACATACAACACTTATTAATGGTCATAAACAATTAATTCTGTACAGACCCCACGAAGCCAAATAAATGAATTGAGGTACAAAATTTAAAACATATTTAAAAGATATTTAAAAAGATATGTATTATTAACTCAAGCAAAAGATAGGAAACCATTAAAAGTCACAAATTATTATTAAACAAAAAGTTTATGTTCAATGCCAGCATACAAATGAATTCAACCTTTAAAGCGATTAAATATTGCCTGAAAATCGGAGTATATCAAACGTTTTAACATGATTTTTTCAGGCAATAATAGCGATATTTTATTGTATTTATTAATGTTCTGATGTGCTTAAAATTTGGAATAAATTTAATGTTTCGTAGGAAGTGCTCTAGAAACCATTTAATATCATTTTATGCCATGAACTTACTTCCTGTTTAAAAATATGCATTCGTATTAAGTTACGAATTACTAATTAACCAAAAAACTCTGGATTTAAAATTATTTAATTATTTTTTAAAAATTTTTTTATGTTTATGATTAGTTTTTAATAATCTTTTTCTCTTAACTTATCGATCACCATTTGTTTTTCATTGTAGCTACTTGAGAATAGAAACGGAGATAAGGTGGCAATTTGGTGTAGCTTTTATATTGTTTTGCGACTCACACATACCCTAATTTTAAATCTAATAAAGCAAAAAATTTCTCCAATAATTGTATTCAAAGTTTTTTCTTAAATAATATTTTAAATATATTCTATTTTCTAAGTGTTTTTTTCGATCGAATATAACTGTCGAATAACATATTCATAGTCTAATTACACACTTCGGTTTAATGCTTTCGATTATTTATCTAGTATTGCTTTTTTCAAATAAGATTTATGAAGTAGAAAACCTGTTTACAAACTTTAATTTTGAAGAGTAGAAAATTGGGATTGTGTGTGCGTCATTCCTCAACTATTTATGCTGAATAATAACTTTTAAAATAACAGGTTTTTGATAGTTTCAAAGCATTCGAGATGTCTATCTGAAATCCACGTTCTACTCCATTCGACTACTAACCCTATATCACTGGATTACTTATAGTGTTTAATACAAACGAAATTAGCAGTGTTAATGAAATGTATCTATCACTTCTTACCATATACTTATTAACTTTTTGATTCAAAAAAACTTTTGAATATACATTTCACCCCACTGTCTGCAGTGAAGTGTGTCTTGAGGTGTATTTTGCAAAGCCCGGAAACGTTTAATGAGATACAACAGACCAATCAAGTTGTAAAATTTCTTCATAGATTAATCTTGCATTTTCTATTGACAATGCCAGACAATTTGTCATCGAAATTTTTTCCAATTAACAGATTAGTTTACATCCAATATTTGACTACTACCAAGAACTTCAAGATTGAAAATTTACTACCCAAACCCGATCCAACCCGAAACCTACATTTCAAATGTCAATACTTACGTCTTAGATCATTTTTGATAGGGTAAACATAGTCATTAATTGGTATAATTTAACGACTTTTATCTTTTTCAAATAAAGTGTTGGATAACATGCGTATTTTGTTTTCATTCAATCTAAGCTTTGTACCCGAATCCAAATCGATTCGAGAATTTGATACCCGAAACCGACCCGATACTGTCATAGATAACCCAACTTTAATCAGCTCTTATGACATATTGAGAAATGGCTTATTTCACTGGCCACAGAGATGACTTATTGCGATGAATCTGACTTTTTCCCTAATGCATGAGGAACCTATGTGCTTAATTTGCTGACTTTGCTTGCCTATTTTCTTGAGTGGTGCCTTATGATAGGCTGTAGAGCATTGGATTCCCTTGCCAAATCACGAGTATTGCAATGATGATTCTTTCCCGCCATTACTTTTCACATCTTCATTGATGTTAGATAAGCGGCCAGGTATGGGCTATTCCTCAAAGGTTATAAAGCCAGAACGAAATTCGGAATTTCAATTTTTTGCCGTTCGTTCATAGATGACGTGAATTTTCTTTGCTGTCTCTGTTATATAACAGCTTGATTCAGACTGAAGAATCCCATATATTTAACTGTAAATTTGTAAACTAATGTTTGAAGATTTACAAATTGAATAAATATCGATTTAAAATTCTATTGATATAAACAGAAATTTTCTATGAACCTACCTATTATATATACAGTATATATTTGCCTTAGCAACATAATTTCGATGAGTTTTTTTGAACTTTATTTTTAGCTTAATTTCTTTGTGTTTTTAACTCATAAAAAATAGTTGTTTAACTTTTATAATAAACTAAGATATGAATTTCTATTGTTTAGAAAAATGTCAACGTTTTCTGAGTGTATATAGAAGTTGCTTTTTGACCTAATTTCGAACTCATACAATTGCTCATCTCTACAAACTTTCGTGCTAACTGAATGTCGACGACTTCAAGTTAAAAGGAAATGTTTAGTGGTTGTGACAGCGATCAATCAATTACTAAGGCTTAGGCTGTTCGTCTTTACGTTGTTTAACGATTACTAATTGATCAGCTTCAATTATCATAATTAATTGTTAATTACTGCCTTCAATTGTCAACTCGTAAAAGTGTGTTTTAACTCATGGTTTATAATTGTAAGCGTTGCAATGAGTTTATTAATCCCCACTATGAATTATATAGTTTTTCTTACAACATCCTGATTTCTATTCAATTTGAAAATCAAAATTAAGCCATAGATTATGTATGAAAAAATTTAAGCTGGTATTTATATGATAAAAACACTTTAGAATTTCTAAATTAGAAGTTTCTATTAAATCTTAACAGTTCAATTAATCCATTTGTAAATATTCATAGGCATGTTTATACATATATTTTCGCTGTTCAGATTAAGTGGGAAACTGTACGAAGAAAATTTCTTTAGCACTGAATTTATTTAAGTAATCGAACGAATATCACCCACAAATTTAATAGAAATACATGGTGTAAAGAACCATGTTATATGGATATATGGAGGTTGTACAGGAAATATATATATATATATATATATATATATAAGGAGAGATAGCGGCTTAATAAATATGCTTAGGATAGATACAATGGAGATGCCTGGTGTTTAGCACACCGTAACCTTCAAAGAATACAAAATGTCATTTTTTTTAAAAAATTTTTTTAGCAAATTCAATTTTAATAAAAAAGTGATAATGCGTTGAAAACGTAATTATTCTAAATAATAAAAATGTTCAAAGTCATAAATTGACGCAAATTATCAAGAGAGGTCATTTGAGAAATTCAAGTGTGATTGTAGATGGAAATGATATCAACAAGAAAATGATTGCTGAACAAACACAAAATATTAACAGAAATTGAAATTTCGAATTGTTTCGTAATTTTTTACTTGTAAAGAAATTTTCGTCTGCCTGGTATATGACTCAATATTCCGAAGTTAATGGAGAAAATGTTATAATGAATCTTTAATTCAACAATTATGATTTACATTAAACTGCATTAGTGTTTCCCACCAAAAGCCTTTTAACATCATAAAATACACCATTATCAATTAATTCTTAAAATTTAACAGTAATATACTGTCTGAAATATGCTGACGTATTTGAGATTTTAATCACTAACTTTTTAAGGCAAAGGACTCATGATAAATTTCGAAATGGCATGCATTTTTAATTCCTCGTGTTTATGATCAAGAAAAATTTTTTGACACTGTCAAAACTGCCAAAATATATTTTTGAAAAAAAATCAGTTTTATGGTATTTTAAACTACCGGAAGCTGCACAAAATGCCCAGTCTGCCCGAAAATCTATGTTCGAAAACGTGAAAAAGTGAGAAAAATAAATTTTGTTTAACAATTTTGAGACAACCAATCAGGATCGTTGAGAAAAATACCCAAAATAGGCTATTTTTTGTATTTAATAAAACATGATTTCTAACTTCTAGAGCAACATTTATACTCCAGAAAAGCCATTTTTATATTGAACTTGATGAAGCAAAGTACGAAAGCACTAAACATTGAGCCGCTTTTGTTGATATGATTCTAAGAACGAGCCTCTCAAATATATATTTCATCTAACTAATGGTAATAGAGTTTCTTGAACTACTAAATAGGTATATTTTATCATTGCTACTTATAATAGTGCTGAAATTTTTTTTAGTCGATCACAATATTTTGCTGAATTCAGCGCCGAAAACAGCAAAATTTTTGCCTGAAAATATTCTTCCTGACTGATAGACACAATTTAAATCTAAACTATTAAAGTAGTTGCTCTGTTTTCATTATATTTAATCATGACATAGGCTTTAGGCTTAGCAGAGGCTTGGGTACATAGTCTTAGACTGAGGCTATCTACGGCATCGTAGTGCGTAGTAGTTCCATTTTTTATTCTAAAGAAATGGTACTATCACATTCTTTTTTAAAATATCATTCTTGAAAAATTTTTCATTATTTTCTACTCTATTAAAGACTGAATAATTATATTAGAAATTTGGGCCACTACATAAAATGAATTAGAGTGAAAATATATTTAAATGAATAATTCTTTTGTTCTTAAGCACAGTGAGATTTCATCTAAATGCCATTTCAAAATGTGGATGACCTCATTCTTAGTTTACACCACCTTTTGCTTTTTGCAGTTAGAGCTTTTCCATTTGTTAATGAATTAAACCTGCGAATAATTTTGCAGAAAATATGTACAAGGCCAAAACGAATACACTAAATATAAATCGATTTTGACAAAAATGATGACTTATTTGCTTATCAAGGAGGACCTGAACTACATTTACTCGAAGTGGTGACCTTCACTAATTAATGTTGAGAACAATAATTTAGTCTAATATATAGGAATAAATAATATTGTAAAAAATATTAAATTACTTTTTTCCGCTCTTTCCTTTTTGTCTTAAAGGTATTTATACAAAGTTCAATCAGTTAAACAGGTAATGAGCGATTGAAAATATTTAAAAGTGTTGAGATAGATTAAAGGAAGCCGCTTGCATCTTTGTTCGAAGCATTGACCATAATTCAGGAAATGATTCCTTCGAATATATTTGTTAAGTTTTAACCCACTTAACACGTACGGACTACGGACTACCATTTTTAGTCCACTTTAATGTTCTTTCGTCCAATTTAAATCGTTTTTGTTGTTTAATATTTACTCATCTTGGTTTGTTCTGTCTTTATTGAATATAGATTGCAATATTTTTACAATGACATTCGGGAACCTTTTCCAAATATGCTCTACAATAACGAATTCAATGAATGTCCAATTTCTTGAAAAATTTAATAATTTGTTTGACGTTTCATTTTGTCAACAATTATTTTCAATTGAGTTGAGAATTCCATAGCTTAGCAGCCATTGAAATAACTCTTAGCCCATCATTTGATTGCCATTTTTTTATGTTAGCAAATAGTCAATTTGACAAACCATTAAATTGTCTGGGATGTGTTCATAATTATCACCGTGAAGNTTCGGGAACCTTTTCCAAATATGCTCTACAACAACGAATTCAATAAAAGTCCAATTTCTTGAAAAATTTAATAATTTGTTTGACGTTTCATTTTGTCAACATTTATTTTCAATTGAGTTGAGAATTCCATAGCTTAGCAGCCATTGAAATAACCCTTGGGCCCATCATTTGATTGCCATTTTTTTATATTAGCAAATAGTCAATTTGACAAACCAATAGATTGTCTGGGATGTGTTCTTAATTACAACCAATGAAGAATAGTTAACTTGTTCAAGATATGTGTTTGATGCATGAAATCCCACTTATAAATTTATATAATGAAATTCAGACAATTCTTTAATGTTAATACCCACAAAGCCTCCTTAAACATATTTGATCGCATGGCGGTGCGCTTCAGTGACCCTCGTTGTTTGGAATATATGATTAATTGTTTGGATACGTTTCATGTGTTAAATTGCAAGTATTGGAATTCATACAACCATTATATGAAGTAGTCTCATTTTTTCTCACGTCATTATGTATGAAAACATAATTTATGTTGATTAAATTGCGTTTTAATATTAATTTTTTCTTAATTCTAAATCTCGCTAATTGCATTCTTTTATTTTAATATTTAAACTATTCACAAATCCGTGCGTGCATTTCTTTTAATTGTTCAAGAATTTCGCTTGCTGTTATAGCAACCTAGTATTTGAACAGGAAATTGATCTTGTTCCACTTTATCAAAAATATATATTGTACACAGTATGTGTGTATTTTATAATTACTAATACATGCATATATGCTTAATCTTCTTTCGATGCAAATAGAATGTGTGGTGACATATTTTGCTTTTGTTCTGCACGGACATTATTTTGTCCAATGCGGGCATTTATAAAGGCGCATGGTTGTTGTGGATTTTATTGTTTTCCTTGTGTTGATATTTTTTCTTTGTCCAATCTTTAATATACATAAGATTATATATATATATATATATATATATATATATGGCTTTAACATACAAAGATTTTTCTTGTTTTAAAACAGAAGAATAGCATTTCCAAATGCATAATGATATGTAGTTATAATTTAAGAGAAAATAGTAGACGAGAAAGATGTCTTCA
>CABFPE010000051.1:1652480-1674466 GCA_900660155.1 Hofstenia miamia | reverse complement strand
ATATATATATATATATATATAATGCTGCGATTGTCACAATTAAAGAAGTTCTATAATATTGAGTAGTCTTCAAATAATTAAAGTAATATATTTTACTTATCACTTTTCATTCTTATGTATACATATACACTGCTGATGAAAAGCTTAGGACCACTTAAAATTTTTTAATATTATAATTCTCCTTTGCTAAATGAATAAGATATAATGACTACGGATTACTAATGCATCAGGCAAACGGATATGAAATTTTGAAAAAATTCTGCTCTCAGAATTCATAAAAATTTGCATTTTTAAAAAACTTACGTGTTGAGGGGTGATCAAAAGTATAAGACTAGGGTTTTATTCCAGGGTCTTTCTGGTATTCTAGGTTAGTTTGAAGTTGTCATTGATGGCGGGAAGGTGTCACAATGCCAAAAGCAAGCAAACTCTCCAACTTTAAATGTGGTCAAATCATTGAACTCCACAAACAAGGTCTGTCATAGCGTGCAATTGCTGCCGAGCTTTACCACAGTAAAACTGTGATCTGCAAATTCCTAAAAGAGCCTGATGAGTATGGAACAACCAAATCTACTAGTAGACCAACAAAAACCACACCCGCATTGGGTAGAAGAATTAAGAGTGTACTTTCTTATGAAAGACGAAAGTTTTCCAGGCAAATTAAAACGCTCACTGATGCAGATTGCAGTCCAGTAACCATCCGACAATTCTTGAAACGAATGGGAATGAAGAACAAAAAGCGCTTGCAAGGTCCTCGGTTGCCTCCTCGTCACAAAGAAGCCTTTTAACAATTTGCTTGAGAGCACCAAGCATGAAACATAGAGACATGGAGCAAATCTTTGTTTTCTGACAAGAAAAAAATTTAATCTTGATGGTCTTGGTTTGTTCAAATGATACTGGCGTAACAAAGAGATGCCCCCTGAAATATTCGCCACACGTCGTAGTGTTGGAGGCTCTGTTATGGTGTGGGTGCTTTTTCCTACAGAGGAACAATGGTGCTTCAGGTGGTGCAGGGTCATCAGACTGCAAATGGTTATGTCAACATGTTGCAAAGATCATCTTTGACGAGTGAAGACCTTCTATTGTGTGGAGGTGATTGATTTTTCCTGCCGGATAATGCAGCAATCCACGTTGCCCGCCACACCATAACCTTCTTTCAAGAAAATGGCAACTTTCTAGAAGCTCATCCAGCTTGCTCACCCGACTTAAACCCAATCGAAAATGTTTGGGGATGGATGGCAAGAGATGTCTACAAAATTGGTAAGCAATTTGCAACAGTAATTGAACTCAGTGATGCCATCTTCAGAAGCTGGAGCAACATTCCCCCTACGCTCATGGAAATCCTCATTTCTAACATGCCACAAAGAATTTTTGAGGTCATCAAAAAGAATGGAGGCCATACTCATTACTAAGTTCAAAATTTACTTTATTCAACGTCCTTGCTGTAGATTTTCCTATAATTTTTGTTAATGGTCTTATAATTTTGATCAACAGTGAATGCAGTTTTTGTAAAATAAGTGACTTGTTTTCATAAATTCATTACATTCAAAAGTTTTTTGTTTCTCTAATCTTTTCATTAGACATTATACCTGCTCCTTGTCAAGAGACAGCAGTTGTTTATCACTGAAAATAGTGATTTTTAAAAATTTTCAGGTGGTCTTAAATTTTTGATCATCAGTGTATATCCATAGATAAATGTAGCGAAATAGGAAGGTAAAAGACTTTTAATAAAAAATTGCATTAACAATGTGTAATGAAAATGGTAGCAAATATAAAAATTATTGAAAATCTTTTGACATTATTTTAATGTAACCTTACATTCTAGATAAGTCATTCCAAAAATTTTAGAAGTTTTGATGAATGAGCTTGTAATTATTCGCTTGCAGGTTTAGTTTTTTACATGTGGGTTTTGGTGTACAATGTCCCAAGATTAGGAAGGGTTATCTTATAATTTGATGCAATGTGTTTAATATTTTTAAATGAATTAGATCTTGATGATTCAAAGAAATGGTCGTTCAAGTTCATGTATTCAATGGTTTTAAGAGAAAAGTTTTTTATTTTGATTGATCATTTAAAATGAATAGTTTTCCTTAAAAAACTTTTATGGCATCGCCGTGTCGAGCTGATTGTTATAAAGAATGACTATAGTATACAATAACTGAATTTTAACGTAGGTGTGTAGCGAAGAGCCTTAATTGAAGTCGAATTTTAATATTCAATCGGTTTTGAAATTAAAATAACGAGGCATATGTAATTCCCCAATTCTTTGAAATTGTCTGCTTGTTCTATTTGGGTGCCATTAAAAATATATTTACGTCGAGAACAATCTTGAATCCGTTTGATTCCATATTACAATTTGATTAACATTCAATTTAGTGTTAATTACAACGTAAATCATTAACGCATACATTAAATAGCAAAAATTTTAAAATTATTTGTTAAAGAAGAGCATTTATAATTTCAGCCCATTTTCAAAAGGTTCTGTTAAGATTTACTTGTTGTTTGCGATTGTTTAAAGGGTTCAAGAAATGAGCGACGGCTTTGATTAGAAAGTGTAATTGTTGAAGTTTGTCAAGTAAATGCTTTGATCATTGAAGCAAATTTTTAGAAAGAGCTAGACAAGCTATCGCGGTATATTCTTTATTTTCATTATTTTCTTCCATTCGCACATAGTAAAGTGTCATTAATGTATCTTTGCGAAAGTCATATTAGCGTTAGTGTTTGAATGTATACATTATATATGTTACAGCAGGGGCGTACCCAGGATTTTCTGACGGGGGGGACATCATTGTTATTCCATAATGCGGGGCAAAGCCCCGCGAAAATTTTTGAAAATATTGAGAAAATAGACCCTAAAAAATTTCACCATCCTAGATTTTAAATTTTTCAATTTTTTACGAAAAATTTTTGGATTTATTCAGTCAAAATTAAATTTGGAAACCTGACGGGGGACATTCCACCATGTCCCCCCCTGGGTACGCCACTGTGTTACAGTAAGACTGTAAAACTAGATATTTCGTGAAATCCCTAAATTTCAGGGAATTTGTCAAAACTGTTATTTCATTTACTTTACTTTATGGAGCCCCTACAATATATAGGTATTTCATGTATTTGCTGGAAAAAACCCAACCCCTTATCTCCCCAATCTAGTGGTTTCATGACGTCCCTAAGGGAAACACCAATTTCATAATCTTACTGAAATATATATATATATATATATATACGGTGGTTAATAGGTTTTCTAAGACACAGCGGTTAATAGACAAAAATGATTTAAGAAACAGCCTTAATTTATACCAACAGGTAAACATTTTTCTCAAGTGTCACTTTAAAATTTTTTAGGATTTAACTACGTGCAGAATTTTTGCTAACTATACTAGACTTAATGCTGCAAAGGTGACTTAAGAATTGAAATATGGGTAAATATGGGATTGAAATTTCTGACACAAGCCAAGAATGCTAAGTTACAATCTAGAAATCCTAAAACCATCTGTTTAATAGATTAGCTAAGTTTATGGAGAAATGTTGGCTGTAAATTTATTAGTATTACATTTGCTGTATTTGTTGTTTCATTTGGCGGGATGTTGCTTTGAAATGCGAAAAAGTTGAAGATAAAAACTATCACTGCCGCCTAAAGTTGTAAGCATTAGTTTTATGAATATTTTATGAAACGAAAAACCTCTCATTATATGAGTTGAAGCTCTTCTCTTTTGCAATTGTTGAAAATCATTAAATTTAATAAACTGGTTGGTTAGCAAATATAACCAGGTTTTCTCTTTAAAACTTTATAATAAAGAGGTTTTCAATGTTCCCTAATAATGACGAATAAATGACTGTTTTCACAAATGGACACGCTGAGTGGGTTTGAATGTTTTAACGTAATTAAGAAATTGTTTGAATATCTCCGCATTGAGACTGATAAATAAATAAGTGACTAAAGGGCGTATTTCCGCTTGGCAACTTCGCCCATTGGCGAATTATTAAATCATGGAAAGCGTTTGTTCTTTTTAGATTGTAAAGAAGACAAAGGTGCATTATGATGTCGTTTATTGTTTACAACATTTCTAATGTTGGCTTTAAAAAAACAATTATTTCTAATGGATTTTTTCAATATGTTGCTTTTAAAATACTTTAATTTTCAAATTTATTTCCATCGCTTCATGCTCACGGCTTCTTTTTGTCATTGAGAATTTTGATTTAGTCAAATTGGTGGATCTCGAAGTTAGCGCATAGTTTGGGGTAATATTTCAAATCAAATCAACCTGGTATACTTACTGAGTTTAAATATTTCTATTGGCTATATAATGCAAATATTTCATTTTCATGATTGCCTTTACCATACAACAGGTATTAATAATTCTGTCCTCAAAGGTTTCCACTTATAATTTTTCGTAGCAAGTGCTAGAGATGTGTTAGATATACTTTACAAAGATGTCAAATTTAGATTTTGTGCCAATTTTACTAGATGAGAGCAGTGTACTCAGGGCCGCTGTGAGAAGTAATTGGGCCCAGTATGTACAAACTTGTGGACCTCTACTAGAGCGCAGTCCCTGTAAAAAACCTTTCGTCACCTGATTCAGATTATTAAGCTTAAACTTAATGAACCTGTTTTCAAAAGAAACTAACTTTATTGTATGTAAATATATTGTGATTAAACACTATAGATTTGGATGAATGACTTAATACATGTACAAAAAAATTAGGGCTGCTTAATTCCCAAATATTATCACACCTAAGTAATATTTTAGTAATATTTAATTAATATATTATTCTATGATTTGGTTTTAGGACTGTCGGTAATAGATGATGTCGAACAAACTATACATTTTTTAAAATATCGTGATGAGTTGCAATGCATAGGCTACTTTTCATTGAAATTTTGTTATTTGTTTTGATGTTATTACTTTTGTTTTGCTCTAGATTCTATCCTACGTTTTTCTCAAGCAAAGTTCATGTTTAGATGATGGCATTCTGCTTACAAATACCTGCCTTATTTAATAATTAACTTGATTATAACTTGATCTTGTCAGTCAATAATTTAACCGCACTTAACGTGTTGTTACTTTTTTATCCTGATTTTAACCTCACCTGTTTAGCCAATCATGAAACACTCATAGCCCAGACCATAACAGTTTTGCCATTTGCAAAATTTTTTTACTTCAACAAATTCAACTAACATTTTTTAACTTGCATGTTAAAATAGTTTACAAAATTATAATTTGAATAACAAACAACACACTAAACCATACAAATTAGTACTTTAGCAACGAAATAGATGTGCTTTTTTAGCTTTTCTGGCCATCAAAATATATCTTTCAATCAAGCTCTGATTAATGCTAGCCTTGTAAGATGTTAATCGTAATGCTTCTACAACACTTTAGGTAGTTTCATTTTTTCTTCCGCCCTTTTTGTTGTATGTTAAGAAGTAGCGGATGGATCTTTATAAGAAAATCTCATTATTTCCAGACTCTAAGTATGATCATACTCGGCAGAGTTTTTAAAAGTCTCGTATTGCTCTTATTGGAACATAAAAACGAGCTCTCAGTGAATTGTATTCACATGGATTTTTCGATGCTCTTTCCTAAATAAAACATCCAGATTACGATGTTATACCTAGCGTCAAAATAATGGCACAACTATTCAAAGGCGAGTTTCTCATTAACCACTATACACAAATACCTGATTTTTTAATACATGACGAGATCTATGTTGATGTATCAAATGCAATGTCTTATATTAGTGTAATACTCATTACCAAAATTATCTCGGGAAAATCAACAAGTTAACTCTTTTTATGCATGGCTTGCAGTGAGAACACAAAGGAAACACTTCGTGTTCTTTTCTCACTTGGAGAAAGCAATTCTAAGACGTTATTGTGTGCAACACAGATGTCTAAACGAACTTTATGTCGGAATTTGAAGAAGTTGGACGAAGGTGAAACCCTTGAAAGAAAATGGGGAAATAGTCGACCCAGATAGATTTCGAGAAACGACCAAAAAGGCTTGTGAAACGTGCAATCGCCCATAAAGAATAGTCTGGAAGAGACATTTGAAAGCAACTAATGGGCCGACCGACAGATGCTGAACGAACAATCCAGAGAAGATTGAAAAGTGCTGACCTTACCAAAAAGAAACCACGCAACGTTCTATTTCTAACCCAGGAGCACATCCAAAAAGATTGGTTTTTGTCGGGATATGCAGGGCTTTGCCTGGAACAACGTTTTCATTACAGACTAGTGCCACTTTCATCTGCATCGGAACACAATAACATACTGGTGCAAAGTTAAGAGACCCCACAAAAACGTATGACCAAGTGTTCATCTCATGTGATGGTATGGGGTGCACTTTCTCTCAAAGATTTCTAAATTACTGTAGTTAAGGGAATGTTGACTCCGATAAATACATCGCAGTTCTAGAGGAGTTCGTGCCCTATGCCGACACAATGTACTACACATGGACGCCACCGTTAGCCGATTACTAGTGGCGGCGTAAATCCGATAAGGTCGGCGCAGCCGGCTGAGCCACATCAATATAACTGTATTAGACTTTATAATATTCCATAGAGAAATCCTATAAGGCCAATAGCCTCTGCAAAACCGTATATGGTGCAAGCAGTATTGTAAAATTATCTATCTGCAAAACGATTTATCATGTGCTTATAGGAAATCCGATTAATAGGATATAACCCAATCAATGTTAAGCGTCACTACCACATCAAAGACATTAAATGTGATTTCCTTTTTATGACACATTTTGTTTGTTTTGATATAGTTTTAGTTATGAATCTTCTCAGATTTTCTGGAGGCTGGCTGACTTAAAATATGGCGGCTGCGGCGGCTTAGCAGGCTGGCGCCCAGCTTTACAGTGTACCCTAACGATTGGCTACTGCAACAAGACGGAGCAAGCACACATACTTCAAACAAAACTCGTGCTTGGTTTTGTAACAATTTAATGAAAAAAATTCAGTGTCTCCAAAAGGTCTGGCCCTGTATCCATCGAAAATCTCTGGGCGATTATGAAGCATGAGATAGAGAAGCTGTAACCGAAGACAATTGAAGAAATAGAAAACGTTTTGAGGATATTTGTTGGAAACATTTCGCCCAAGATTCAAATGATTTGATGGAATCCATCCCTTGTCNACTTGATCTTGTCAGTCAATAATTTAACCGCACTTAACGTGTTGTTACTTTTTTATCCTGATTTTAACCTCACCTGTTTAGCCAATCATGAAACACTCATAGCCCAGACCATAACAGTTTTGCCATTTGCAAAATTTTTTTACTTCAACAAATTCAACTAACATTTTTTAACTTGCATGTTAAAGTAGTTTACAAAATTATAATTTGAATAACAAACAACACACTAAACCATACAAATTAGTACTTTAGCAACGAAATAGATGTGCTTTTTTAGCTTTTCTGGCCATCAAAATATATCTTTCAATCAAGCTCTGATTAATGCTAGCCTTGTAAGATGTTAATCGTAATGCTTCTACAACACTTTAGGTAGTTTCATTTTTTCTTCCGCCCTTTTTGTTGTATGTTAAGAAGTAGCGGATGGATCTTTATAAGAAAATCTCATTATTTCCAGACTCTAAGTATGATCATACTCGGCAGAGTTTTTAAAAGTCTCGTATTGCTCTTATTGGAACATAAAAACGAGCTCTCAGTGAATTGTAGTCACATGGCTTTTTCGATGCTCTTTCCTAAATAAAACATCCAGATTACGATGTTATACCTAGCGTCAAAATAATGGCACAATTATTCAAAGGCGAGTTTCTCATTAACCACTATACACAAATACCTGATTTTTTAATACATGACGAGATCTATGTTGATGTATCAAATGCAATGTCTTATATTAGTGCAATACTCATTACCAAAATTATCTCGGGAAAATCAACAAGTTAACTCTTTTTATGCATGGCTTGCAGTGAGAACACAAAGGAAACACTTCGTGTTCTTTTCTCACTTGGAGAAAGCAATTCTAAGACGTTATTGTGTGCAACACAGATGTCTAGACGAACCTTATGTCGGAATTTGAAGAAGTTGGACGAAGGTGAAACCCTTGAAAGAAAATGGGGAAGTAGTCGTCCCAGAAAGATTTGATAGAATCCATCCCTTGTCGCTTGGAACCCTGTACCTCCAATTCTGGACACGCAATCCCTTATGAACTCACAACGTTGATGTACATTGCAAATTTCTAATTTATAGTCAAATTTTATGTATCATAGTGTAGAAAATAGGTGGTTTTGGACTAACAGAAGTCCATATTAGTCAGGTAAACATTAATTTGCCTTCACTTGCCGTACAAAGTTTTCTATAGCAAACGAAATCATTGATTTTCCCAGTCAATTAGGCGAATAAAAAAACGGCATCACATTGATTATAATACATTTCGGTTTTTTATTGCAAGATTTTTAGTGGTCCGTTTGGCAATTGTACTAGTGAATCAACAGAGTCCTCCCTAATTGGAGAATCCGTAAATTTTAATTGGTTAATGATTACACAGTGATTAGTAACAAATTTAAATTTCGAATTTCTGTTTTTTTTTTAATATTTTCAAAGTAATATAATTCACTTCAATTAAGTTACAAATTACTACTTTTTAATTTGTTTCACCACGAATAATTATAGTGTAATCCGACCTTATTAGTGTTCCCTACGAATTCTTCGAATTTAGAATTTAAATGTTCAATATTTACGTTTGAGACAAGCATTTATTAGATTTGCTTTTATGGCATTTGTTTCTCTTCTAAGCTATTTTTAACATTTAATAATTCATTCCTTACCATGATAGAGGAGACTCCAGGTTTGTCAATGGTCACAAAATAACCGGAACAATCCCGGAACTGATATCTGCTAACCTTTATCTCGGGCTGGGTGCGCTTTTGCAGAGCAGAACAGCAGAGACTTCAAAATTAATTTTGAAAAAAATTCAATAATTTTTTAACTAAAAATGCTTGATTGAGTGCTACACAATCTGGTTTAGATATGGATTTCCTATTGTTTTTAGCTGAGTTTAATAAATCATTATTTTACCTCCCACTACTCATTTTCACTGGTCTGCATAATCGACAACAGCTCTGTGGCTTAGCCAGTGTTCACTGATTACTCCGGACTTTAAGATTGATATATTTTAGAAAATTACATAGACTTTATTTGAGGGCTTGGTATTAATGGGTATACCCGAATGGGAAACAGAAGGTTGGTAACCCTATTTACACACTTGCCCATGCATCGAATTATGGATCGAGATCCATGAAATTCTTATGGATCAATCTATGAGATTGCTACTGATCCACGGATTATTCAAATACAACTAGCAAGTCGTCAGGGAGAAGCAGTTGTACGTTAACAGCAACATGAGCAAAATATATACTGTAGTATTTTCGATAGTAAAATGCAGAAATTTTGATAAAACTAAGAAGAACTAAAATAAAGTAATGTACTTTTAAGTACACAAAGCTCTAATTTTATATCAATTTGCTTGGAGTTTTATTTGTAAAAAGAGAATGGAGACGACATATAAAATCTTGCATAAAATCCGTAGTTGTTTCCAACACGAATTCGGCTTATCCCTAAAGAGTTGTAGAATAGATAACCTGAGAGATTTACAACACGTCTTCATGTGCAAAGACCATTTTGATGGCATTACAACCAATACTTATGTCTACTGCATCAAATTTAGCAGCAACTACCTATAATTACTCTATTAAACACTACTAGTGAGGTAAATTTTGGATCCACTAAGTATCCACGAGATCGTGGATTGCATTTTAATATCCAGATCCCTTTCAGATTCATAAAAATTTCCATGGATCCCCAGATCCATGAACAAGTCTGCCTATTAAAGGCTGAAAGCTGAAAATATAAAGATAATTTTTCCAAATTTTCTAGGTGGATTAGACAGCCTTCTTAAAGTAAAAAACTAAATTTTTTGTTCTTTGAGAAAAGCTTATACTTGTAAAGAGCTGTTGCCAACTGTTGAAGTTTACTTTTACTGTGGGCTTTAGATATTAATCGATCGGAAATCAGGTCTGTATTCACATCTAATTACAAAAGACAACAATCTTTGTTTATTTTGTTAGATAAATGAATTTGCAAAATGTATTATACTTAAGTCTCANTCTTATGGATCAATCTATGAGATTGCTACTGATCCACGGATTATTCAAATACAACTAGCAAGTCGTCAGGGAGAAGCAGTTGTACGTTAACAGCAACATGAGCAAAATATATACTGTAGTATTTTCGATAGTAAAATGCAGAAATTTTGATAAAACTAAGAAGAACTAAAATAAAGTAATGTACTTTTAAGTACACAAAGCTCTAATTTTATATCAATTTGCTTGGAGTTTTATTTGTAAAAAGAGAATGGAGACGACATATAAAATCTTGCATAAAATCCGTAGTTGTTTCCAACACGAATTCGGCTTATCCCTAAAGAGTTGTAGAATAGATCACCTGAGAGATTTACAACACGTCTTCATGTGCAAAGACCATTTTGATGGCATTACAACCAATACTTATGTCTACTGCATCAAATTTAGCAGCAACTACCTATAATTACTCTATTAAACACTACTAGTGAGGTAAATTTTGGATCCACTAAGTATCCACGAGATCGTGGATTGCATTTTAATATCCAGATCCCTTTCAGATTCATAAAAATTTCCATGGATCCCCAGATCCATGAACAAGTCTGCCTATTAAAGGCTGAAAGCTGAAAATATAAAGATAATTTTTCCAAATTTTCTAGGTGGATTAGACAGCCTTCTTAAAGTAAAAAACTAAATTTTTTGTTCTTTGAGAAAAGCTTATACTTGTAAAGAGCTGTTGCCAACTGTTGAAGTTTACTTTTACTGTGGGCTTTAGATATTAATCGATCGGAAATCAGGTCTGTATTCACATCTAATTACAAAAGACAACAGTCTTTGTTTACTTTGTTAGATAAATGAATTTGCAAAATGAATTAAACTTAAGTCTCAGCAAATTAGAATTCGTGAAGACCCTATTATTTCATAGAAACTTAGTTTCTCATATTTATATTTTTTGCAAACTTCTCGCTTGAAGTTCTTCAATTTTTCTAGCACTCGCAAAAGTATTACGCAAGAAATGTTTAGTTTTTCGATATTTTCGATTTGGAGTCAACGGAGCTGATGATTTGTGTGACAGGCGATCGCTTTTTACTGTAACCTCGAAGTTGATAATATAAATTAACTGAAACTTTCATTTAATCAAAGATACATTTTGCTAATACGTGCATAGGAGAAGTTTTTGGGTCTATAATGGATTTGATATTAGATTTATATATTGGCATAATTTTTGCAGTCTTTCAAATTTAAGGAAATTTATATTTTAATATGCTTATAAATAATTCTTGAATAATTGAAAGAAGAATGGACCAGTGTTCTCCGAAACGAAGGAAAAATCATCAACATTCTCTCGTTGATAAACGCCGAAGAGATGTTGGCGACGACGTAGCAGTCGGCGCTCCTACTTTGAGCTCCAACATTTAAATGCAAACATTCTGTGTTTCCATAGCCATTTAGTTAAACCTGGACTTGATTTTCTGCAACTTGTACAATTAATTAAATTGATTTAGAAACTTAGCGATTGCAGTCTTTTTGTAATGAATTGACATCAGTATCAGTATTTTGATAAAGTTTTTGATCATTTCTTGTTGAATTATTTAACGTTGTCTTTGCGTGCTTACTTCGAACAGAGATTAAAAGAATTTTCACTGTGAATTCTTGATATATATTTTCCCAGGTTTCCTTAGAATTCATTACAATAACAAGCTTCGTATTTCAAACGCTTTTACCTTGTTGGGATAAAGGGTATCTCTTTTGCTTGTCAATTATTAATTTGATGCTTTATCGATACTAATGGTCGGCATATTACACCTGTAAGGAATTATAACACCAGCTATCTTTATTCAATCTTTCTCTTAATAATTTACTCTGTGGAATGCCATCATTATGAATTAATTTCCTGGGAGTTAAGATTCAGAAATTAATTGTTTAAAAAACTAATTATAAGATTTTTAATGTAAGCAATGATTTAGATTGTGTACGTTTGGTTTTTCATTTTTAAATTGCTATTTGTGTCAAGTGAATTTTTTCTAAATATATGATTTCTAAGGCCTCCATTAAATTGTTTTCTTATTTCTGACAATTTTGTAGGTCTATAGCAGGTTTCTTGAATTTCTATTTTCTTAGTAGCTTAAGTATGAAAGATTGCTTTTAAAGAGGACAAACTCCATTGATATCAATCAGAATAATTTATATTGTTCATAATTCAGGCAATCTGTATGAAAACTTTGTTTGAGATTAATTTTTCCTCAAAAATTTTAACAACAAACACATTATCTGACAAAGTTTTTGATAGTATTTTTCCGAATGGATTTGCAGTTTAATCTGAAAAGCCTTCTCTAGGCATAGTTCTCAGGCATTGGATTACAACAATATTGATTTGATGGGTGACAATCCTGAGAAGGTTCCAATATCATGGAACAACAAAGAATTGTTTCTATGGCTGGCCATTTATAAAATATGTTTGTCTGTTCATCTAGTATACACTGTTTCCCCCAAATTTTCAAAATATATTATCATAGCACTGTTTTTATGAAAGATTTCTACAATGACTACTGGTTATTTGGTAATTCTTAGCAAAGTTATATACATTTATTGATTGTAGGTATGTAATATTAATGAAAAATGTATTGAAATTCTACTTAACTAGGTTTAAAATAAGTTATAATTATGTTAATATAGCAAAAGCTTCCTTGATTAGTGTTATGGTTTGTATGAAAATATGATTGCTATCTATGTAAGTGCTTTAGAATTGCTATGATTTCAAGTGATTCGTTGATGGTAGTATTTCCTATAAATTGATTTTTCACGGAAAGTTCTGATGATGTTAACTAAGATATCGCTTTTCCAATTTTACATGTAATCAATTTCAAAGTTGGTGATGACGAGTAATTTCCAATTGTCTATGATTAGAGAATGTGTTTCTTTGAAGAGTTTATATTTAGTCTTTTCTTCTTGCTAGTCGATGCATGAATTGCAATTCATCTTCTACCCCGCCTTTCTTTGCGATTGGTATTGAAATAAATTTCATCCATTATGTTCCTAATAATATACGTGGTTATTAATAAAAAAATTCATATTATTAGTAATTCCCACTAAAGATAATCACTTGGAATGTAATTACATCGTTTTAATTAATGCATCTATTATATATATATATATATATATATTTATTTATTTATTTATTTATATCTCCCGCTAAATGTTTTTTAAAAACCTCATCTTAACCGCGTTTTCAAACATAAATCTTTGAAATTTCGCAGGGCAGTATCTCTTTAATTTACATACCCCTATGGTAAATATATTTAAGTTCGAGTGAATACTGNAAAAGTACGATTCCCGGAAAAGGACCGTTTCCCGCCAAATTCAAGGTTTTTGCATTTTCCATAGCAAAAAGCGGGAAATATATATATATATATATATATATATACTCTATGTAGGTTTGCGCCTGATATTCTCTATTTTGAAAATGGAGGATTTTATGTGATGAGATTTAGTACATCAATCAGAGATGAACCGGATTACGGAACAACTGTATCACTGCGTTTATTCGGATAGTTTTTCTAGGCTCAGCAAGCACTGAAAAAAATTGTTGCTCAAGTTGTCTATATGTTACAGTTTAGTTTGCGTTTTTGAGTTTTGCACTTAGCATAATATACATGCAGTCGTCTAATTATATATGCATAACCGAATTAACTGGGCTATTGTTTCACACTGATTCAACTATGTCACTTGGTCGCTTTTCTAATCGGTTCAACAGGTCACAATTTATGATTTGTTTCATCTCTGACACAATTGACTAACAATAGTTAGGGAACGTTCAAATACAGAAAGTACCCCATCGGTAGTATTTTACACGCTTACTTATTTGACTTGTATTTTACAAAAAATCTAGCATTTTGAAGAAATTCAAGCATTTTTAATAATAAAGCTATCCGTTTTAAACGAAATTTCTGCGGATTATTTTATTTTTTACCCTCATATTTTGCAGTTCTCAAAACCCGAAACACTCTAGTTCGCGTTAACTGGACGCTGCCTCTTAATCAAATATTAAAACTTAACTAAGTTAAACCAAGCTGTTTCCAAAATCACTTCTATTTTTATTTAAGTTACCACAGTTGCTTAATGCACCAGTAACATCAATCAGACTTGTCAATTTGCCGCAATTATTAAGAAGACTAGTCACATAGAACCTTTCAATAAGGCTCGTCTTAGCTCGATTATTTTTTTTTAAATATTAAGCTTTCAGAATTTTTTACCTAACTCTTCCTATTCTTTAATAAACATTTTAAAATAAGATTATAAAAAAGGTATATTGAATGAACAAATTAGAAAAATCTGCATAATCAAATTAACAAGCAGAACAATTATTTTGCTCGTTGTATATCCAATGCAGTGCTCAAGCTCGGCTTGGCTCAGCTCAGCTCGGCTCGGCTCGGCTCCGTTCGTTGACATTTCTGACATCAATACAAGGTAGAATTGTCAATAATGTTAATAATTAAATTTTGATACCTCCTACAGCTATGCTGTTATTTATCCTTGCAAATCATCCAGTGCACTTGGAATATTTTCATGAACTCCAGATCTTACTGCTCACCATAGATATTAAACCAGCTGATTGAGATTACTAAGTGATGTGTTCTCCAAAAACATCTTTTAATAGCTTCATTTTACATGTAGAATTAAAATCCTCTTTAGAAATTTGCAAACGTTATTCTGTTATAAAACCACTACTCGCACCCCAGCCTTGATGTGTTGTAAGGATCAAAATCTGAAATAAAGCTCCTTAAAAGAAAATATTTAATGCATCTAATGTTTTAATCTTTATTAATAAAATTTAAAAAGATAATATAGTATACCGTTCTTATTCTCAATTTTTATAAATAGCATTTCTATTCCACTTTTTTCACTATCTAAATATATTTCAACCACTTTTGGATGAGACCTCTCTGAATTCGAACTCCGATCTCATAAAAAATTAATGTTCCTTTGCATCAGCAACAACTATGTACGATTAAAAAATGCAATGGATAGATTTCACTTTCTTTTTCTAATTGAGACGAAAGCTTTTAAGATTTGCGGGTATAATAATTTAGAAAATGATTATAACCCCATTTAAATGTAGTTCTATTAATTAGAGGATTGTCCTCTTTCAGACTTACTGGCTGTAACCGTATCATTTTCAAAATTTAAAAGACGAATGCAACTTAATTTAAGTATCGAATAAAAAAAACTCTATATCTGTTTACTCATTGTAAATGGCTGACCTTAGACTTCCGCAAGCTTATATGCATATTACAAACCTTCTTAAAATAACCTTAATTGTCATGAATACTTCGAAATATATATTTGTGCAAAAAACATACTACAGATTATGGTTTAACTTCTTTACTATAGAAGTTAGTCTATTTTCCTATATAATTTAAGCTAAATCCAAATATATTTGTTTAGTTCAATTGTCGTACAATATTTAATTTGAAATAGATATTAAGCAATTATTTAATTTTATTAAATTATCATATTTTTAAACAATACATATAAACTTATAAATTATACTTTGCCATAAGTTTATGTATAGTACAAAACGTTTCTTCTACTAAAGATTCAGCTATGAAAATGCTCATAAAATGTATTTTAAATATTTTAGAAATTTCTCTAATTCAACGTAGTTGTGGTTTAGACCTAATATGTCGCCACAGGTGTCTTGATCCTACCAATGTTAGGAGCATTTGCCGTTTTGATAGAGTTCAATTTCATTGCAGATAACTCTTTGACAATATTGTTCATCAATTTATAAGTAATGCGTATAGCTCTATTATTTTCTTCTATATATATATATATATATATATATATATATATTTGGATACAAATTAATCAATTCTATTATTCTTTAGTAAATTTTCAATTAAATAAATATTTTAAATTAAATAAGTAAATTGAAATATTTTTGTCCGAAACCATTTTTTGGTAAAATTGGATAATCTTTCTCTGCAATATTAGTAAAAAAATTTGAATGAAAAGGCTTTCAATTTTAAAATGTAAGACTTAAAAGTCCAATTTTCAAAAAGTTCAAAGATACTCCTAAATAGTAGTTTTTTCTAATTCAAATATACTTTATTTTGATGAAATAGCTGTTTCAATTTTTATATTAACTGTATTCTTTGTAATTTGTTGAACTTCCAACAAGTTAAGTGCATTTCTTGAAATCTCTACAAAGAAGTGTTTGAATAACTTATTTATGAGGAACACCATTTCGAGACTGTATATTAATTACTCACAGTCTAGTTTAGCTGAGTAGCGTTTCTCAATTCAAAAGTTGTTAATTATTTATCACATATCCTTACAGTAGTTTATTAAAGAAAGTGATTGCCAATTCTAACAGAGAATTTTCAGAAATAATTTCATTATTTGCTCTTTTAACAATTTACAGGGCTTATATTTTTTTAGTTTTTTTAAACAGGAATCCATGATAATTAAGGCAATTGGTTGAACACCAATTCTGCTCTCAATTGGAAAAAAGCCCTATGTGCATATTTAATTATTTACAGTAGCCTGCTAACTTCAGGTATAATACTGGTTTCAATTGTTTTCTTGTAATCAGCCATGAACCTTATCTAATTAGCAATGTTTATTAGGTAATTCTTGCAATTAGATTGGCTCCCCCAATGTACTTAGGTCGTTTTCGTTGTACTAAACACTAGCTGCTGCACCCCAAGCTAATTTAGATATTTTATTTGGAAATGATGTAGTTAAGCATTATTGCCATTTATTATCTAAGAAATTTTAAAGGTTTTTGAAATTGTTCATTATATAATGTTAAAACACCTATCTGTATCCCCATTAATGTCACATAGAGCGTTTTTCCATTCGAGTGCATAATTTTAATTGAATATATAAGAAGTTATTAATAAATTTATTATATGTTTTGCAAAGAGTTGTAGTGCTTATTTGTGGCAGAAGTTTATTAGAAAGCTTGTTTTTGTTGGAAACTTCAGAGCAGTTTTGAAACTAACACTTGTAAGCCTCATTCACACTACTACAATGTCTCTAAGTTGTGTCTAGTTTCTTGAAGCCGACTAAAGGTGTATTAATTTTGCAATTTACCCTAATTCAACAAGAAATTTTTCAAATCTGTAATAGTTTCCGCAAATTTTTTTTAATAACTTAGGAACTAATAAAAATATTTAAAATCTGAAAACACTACTAGAAAACTTTCTCCTCCTTTTTAAAATTAATACGGTCCAGGTCGTGATTAATTCCAAGCGCACCTTTGCACAAAGGCAAATATCCCAGCGCCTACTGACGCTGCTCACGGTGCCCATAATTTTTTTTGTTCCCATTGGTATTAGATCGTTTTAATATCTGAACATTAGGCCAGATAAAAGTTTGAATGTTTTTACAAAAATGGGATTTATCATTGAAAAAAAATAAATATTTGCATGCACTTCAAAAACAGACGTAATTTTAATAACAAATCTTCATCATTATATCAGCGTGCATGCATAAGCTAATAGAATTGTCCATATCAATGACTTTCAACATTTCTCAACAGGCTTGGATAATATTATTTCCAAAATGTGGACAAAAGGCTTTATTATTTTACAGTAGTGTTATACCCTGTTTACACGTGACATATGACAGATCTGTCTCCAATTATCTCAAGACACATGTAGCGTGTAAACACTCAAAACATAAGACATACGAACTCTCAAGTAGGGTAATTATAAAACAGATGTAGATCAAATAATTTTGATTTTATTGTATGTCTTCTGTCACGCTGTCACCGTGTAAACACTAAATCATAAGACATATATGTTTTTGACTGCAGTTATTTAATTATCATGAAAGCAAAATAGCAGTAACTTCGCCGTATTAAATTAATAAAAAATTATTAATCATATATTTTTTAGAATTTTATCCGATTTTCGCAATTGAAAATAATATTTTTTCAATTATACACATGCATATTCAAACATTACTTTTAGATAAATTTCTTAACAGGCATATAAATATTTTAAATAAATTTGAATAGTGTTTACACGGTGACAGCGTGACAGAAGACATACAATAAAATCAAAATTATTTGATCTACATCTGTTTTATAATTACCCTACTTGAGAGTTCGTATGTCTTATGTTTTGAGTGTTTACACGCTACATATGTCTTGAGATAATTGGAGACAGATCTGTCTTATGTCACATGTAAACAGGGTATTAGTAGATCGATGGTTAATTAAACATCTGTTGCAAGCTATGGATCCCGAAAAGATACGAACTGAGATCTCACGTATAGACTCAGAGGCGTACGCAGAATTTTCTGGCGGGGAATATTAGTCATTACCAAAATTTTAGATATGATTTCTGAATTTAAAATGATTGAGGCTTATTTCTATTTTGCCAGGGCCTTCTAAATATTTAGAAGACCCTGACACTATGCTTTTCAGATATTTTCAGATTAAAAATTTCTAGCGACGACAAGAAATTCCACATCAAAACTAAAGTTGAATTATACTTACTCATTTTTGACTGTTTGATTTTATTATTACCCGCCTTTCATTTTCCAGTTTCTTGATGTTCTATTAAGAATAATCATATATAGGACTATTGGTAGACATGTAGGCCTGACATGTGCCAGCCAAACAATATATTTATTTGTGCAGCGGAATAAACTAGCTTTTTATTGATAGTCAATGCAAACGATTAGTTAATTATTGATACGCTCCCGCTAATATAAGCAAACGTCTTTATACAATAAAATTTAGTTCTTTATTTGCAAATGAAATAAAAATCTATTGTTTAAGGGGGATTTAGTATTTGCAGCTGTGCTTTAATAGGCAACTGTAATTACAACTGTCCCATTAAAATTGCTTTCTTTTAGCAAAAGTGCAATTAGACTATTCTGAACTTTCTATATCAGAAAGCGCGCATGCGTGTATTTGATATTTTTTCACTAGCTCTATGGAATCATACTAATTGTCTAAAAAAAGTTTTCTACTTTGATTATTAAGTAGTTGTGATTAGAGCATAAAAATTGTTCAAATAAAAATCCTGAAAACAGGTATTTTGTTTCACAACCTGTAGAACATTTAGCTCATATAGCAAAATTTTACTACCACTGGAATGGGAATGTCTAGTCCCATGGGACTGAGACCTGGGACCAAGAAACTCATTGGTACCGGGACCAAAAATGAAGAAGCTGAGACCACGAATTTCAGAAAATACTAATTTTTTTTTTACTAATTTTAGTCATAATAGAATGCAAAAAATCAGAAAATTTCATTTGACTGGGTTGGGACGGCCCCCTTTAACCAAATCCAATAAGATCATGTCGAACAAAGAATGAATTCTTTATATTGTACGTTTTTAATGCTAGGTATACTTAAACATCATGTAAATATCAATTTCTTAATAAAATAATAGAATAATACATTGTACATGTTTTCATGTTGTATTTGAAGAACCTAGAACATCTATGTGCATTGCATTGATGTAAAATCTTATTTGCAGTTGCCACCCCATTTCTGTTTCACTTTTTTAGGTTCAAATTTTTCAGATGTTATTTGCCAAAGTAAGATAGTATTTTGGGTAGTTATGCGAAAGTAGGGGTTGGTAAGAATACTTCCACCCCAGGTTTATTTCTGATATAGTAGTGCTATTGCATGAAGTTTGACACAAAGGTACCATGGGATAAAAAGTTTGAAAAAATTCCAAAAAACATTTTTATCCAGGCATTTTCGCTAACACCAGTATTTTTTGCTAAAAATTTAGCAAAAATGCTAAGAGATGTCTTATGTCAAAATGCTTATTTTTGGCAAGTTTTAATCTTTTTCTATTCAAAACACAAATTTTAAGGTCTATTAATAACTTAAGTGATATAAATTTGTAGTTTTTAATGCTGATGTCAGCATGTTTTTGTAGCCAGCGCAGTTTTTATATTTCTATATTTAAATAAATGTCAATCAAGGTTGACAAAATAGTCATAATTCCTTGACAAAAAATGCTTTTACACTCAAATGTTCACAGAATGTGTAAAACTAAATTTAATGCATTGAAAAGTTCAGCACCCCTTTAAAGCTTGATTTAAAAAAAAGTTATTAATAAAAATTCACATAGGCTAAATTTATCCCCCCCTTGTGAAGAATATGGTTAAGCTATTGTCTATCTCATTGCTTTAAATACTCATAATACTCGTTTAAAGCGAATGACTGCTTTTTTATTCTGCACTTCTAACACAAATTAACCTTAGATATCCACAGTCATACGAAAACAACAGTTTATTTAAGAAATTATAACTAAACACAACAGTTAAGCGAGATGCTATTTAGTAATGTTTAACACAGTTACATTTGGAGCGTAGAATATTTCATTATTTTCACCAGCATGTATTAACAAATTCTTGGAAGACACCAGCAGTTCGATGTTAACCGTTATAAATTATTCCCAAATCATAAATTATAGAAAGATTATTGCGGCTAGCCATTAGAAGTATTAAAATTAGTTTTGAAAAAGTGAAATTTAATAGGTTATTCTATAACAATGTCAATTTTAAAACCTATGTTGTATTCAACATTAAACGTGTTGCTATGCCTTTTTCTGCATCACTTGTAAGATAGATTCATTACGAAAAACTTCGAAAACTCAAGTAGTGTGAATAGTGGTTAATACCTCTTTCAAATTTCTAACTAGAGTTTGTAGAAGTAAACACTTGGCCGACTCAGCTATGCGAAGTTGGCTAGCTTGGTGTTGACATAGCATAATTTACCGACGTTTAAGTGCGCTAATTTCGAAATGACTTATTTACTGCATTTCGTTTCCTTAATATTTTTTTTCAAAAAATTTTAGTAAATTTATTTAATGTATTTAATACATAGGTGTTTTCATGCGCAAGACTAGGGAAATCTCCAGCATGTAGATCTTTTGCAAAATCCCAAGCCTTTATATCACCAATATTAATATAATTTTTATTTCAATTAATCGATTTGAAAACAACTATATTTGAAGGTTAGGACTAAAACCTAAAATATTTCAATTTCTTTATTAAGCTAATCATAACTATTGTTTGCAAGCTTTCAAAATCCGCAACAACTGATTAAATCATTTTGGAATACTGCATTAGCTCAAACTTGACCATTCTAATAGTTTTTTGTAAGCATTTGAATTGTTTCGCCATTGTAAAAATAAAAAATTCCCACACCATCATGGAGAATTCAAGGCACAGCATTCCAGTTGAAAAATAAATTAGCTGCCTTACTGTTTGGAAGTACAATGGGATGTTCTAAAAAGCGAGCAGGCTTTTTATGTAAATTGTACCACATTTTGGTTTGGGTGATTTTTCGATGATGTTTGCTTAATTGATTGTATCCTTTGAAATAATATGGGAAAAAATTAATTTGCGAAATTTTTTCATATAGATCTTGCACCAACGTTAGTTATTATAATGCAATCTCTGATTGTAATGCGTGCAAAGACAATGCTTAATTCAGGTAATACTTAAAACTAATTTGCTTATGTTTTTTCATCTGAGAAAATTTCTAAATGTAGAGATGTGTTGAATGACAGTTTCTTTATAACAGTTTAATAGGTCGTAGATATAACGCATTTGAATAACCTTACTCTTTAAAATGTTTGCATTTCATATGCAATTTATATGACAAGGCTGACTTTAACTAATTAATGATCTTCAGACGTTGTTTGATGACGCAATTATCTGGCAGACAAAGAAATTAAAATTACGCATTTTCCTTCACTTTTGCGGGCAAGATCAAACGTATCGTTTATTAAATGATCTATTTTTAAAGAAGACACCCAGCAAGTAAGTAATATCACGTCTAGCAAAAAACTGATGTTATATTGATATACGCTATATATATATATATATATATATATATATATTTT
>CABFPE010000051.1:1632741-1643621 GCA_900660155.1 Hofstenia miamia | reverse complement strand
TATATATATATATATATATATCAAGCTAGCGTCATGATTTTAATTAAAGGTATATTGGGTTCAGGCATTTTACAAAGATATGTAGGGTTCCTTATTTTATTTGATCGTTATAAGTCATCAAATGCGCAAAACAATTTTTAGCATTTTTTGCTACAAATAAAAACAATTTAAAAGGGTTTTTCAATAAAAATCGTATTCTTAAATATATTTAAATTATGTAATGTATATAAGTGAGAGATTTGGAATTTTGCTGTTTGTAATTCCAGTAAATTTGTATTAGTGAAACAATGCAGTAAGCCTCCTACATCAAAGCCTGCTCTAGGTGACTCTTTAGCGCCAAATGATTATTAATTGAGAAAATTGCAGTGCAATCGACGCCTAAAAGTGACATTTCCGTATCTTAAATTAATTTATAATTTATTGCATTTACTGGGAAGTATATATATTAATTTCATTTCTTACTGATTTTCCACTGTTGCTTAATATTGTCTTTCAATTTTTTTTTAAAAAATTGTTTTTAGTTATTCCTGATCCACCATCTAACGTATTGATCAATAAAACAGCAAGCAGAATTACATGGACACAGTCCTATTTCCCAAATAATGAAGGCTATTACAAGTTGGCGTTTAGGTAAACTTACCACGTTTTTTAAATTTTTTGTTATATGGATGTTGCTTTATTTGATTTAGTAAAATATTCTTCAAGAAAAAACAAACTAAGGAGATGACAGAAATAAATATCCAAACGTTGCCGTTATATGTATATGGTTTTGTTAATATTTTACCAATTATATACAAATGTTTTTCAAAAATATTGGAGTATGTTGAAATCAGATCTCAGGGTTGTATTGCTGAGGAAATGATTCAGAAGATGAAAAACGGTTCAAATCTTGGATAGAGTGTTCTCTTACTTATATCAATTACCAATTTTTATAAAAATTTTCCTCTTCTTTATAAGATCGATGGCTAGTAGTTTAAGAGATATTTGGTAAAATCGCATATTGTGTGTATATTGAAAACAAAGAACCTGCCAACACATTTGAACTTCAAACGTTGGAGTGTTTGGCATGCGCGCTCAACATTCCACCAAATGTTATTTACCTAAGTACAACTATATTTCGTATCAAAAAGTTCACCTACAGACGAGCGATTATATTTATGTAGGAAAAGAATTCTACATTATCAGCAAAACTTTTACGAAGCTATCCAAAATAATTAGAAACCCTAGATTCAAATTCTATGTCAAACATTTGAATCCATTACCATTACTTATCCTTTCATTCAGCATTGATCTGTGCAGGAATTTTTTTAAGCACCATAATATCAATGAAAACAATCACTTCAAAGGCTTTGGCTTTAATGTGACTAAAACCGAACATGTGAAATTCGGAATGCGGGCCATCTGTTCAGGAAAAAGTCTGAAACACAGACGTTCAAGCATGCATTTGTTATTCACGTTTTGTTAATCAAGAATATCCTAGTAGCATTGTCTGTCATTAAGCATATCTAAGTTGTGAACATTGAGTCTACTAAGCCTATGTGTCGAAATGAAGATGTGAATAACTTTTTTAACTTCTTTCCAAGCTTGTTCTGTATTAAGATAATACCAGTTGCTGGATATGCTATTACGATGCCATAGAAAAATCAAATATCAAAGGAAAATAGCATCCGTCAAGGCAATGTTTGTAAGCGCAGTTTGTGTCTGAGTGTTAGGCTATGTATTTTGTAGTTATTTATGTGTAGTTTATCATATATATATATATATATATATATATATATATAATGAACGCAAAGTCTATGAAAATTTAGTGAATGAAATGTATGTAATTACACAAAATATAATAGAATAAGAAATGTAGAACTTTATGAATGATTTTATCTATTTGAAATATAATCTAACAACAACAATGTAAATTCAAACATGTTGGGTCGATACATCATTTTCTCTACATTTGATAATTTTCATCAATTTGAAAGGCAAAAATGTAGATTAGAATTAAAATGACAACAAATAGGAATCCTTGCACCCTTTTCTACCAATCATGGTAATCAATACATTTTAAAAATCAAAATTGAATTTTTTTACTGGATTTTAACCTGATTAACCGGTTTCTGTATATATGTATCGAAAAATAGCACTTTACGAGCAGTCGAAATTTCTAATAGGATCTAAACTCTAGATAATGATGATATATTATAACGCTTTATTCTCTGTTAGCAAATACAAGAAATAAATTTACACAAACAACTAGAAATAACTACATTCTGGTCTTCAGAGGAACTTGCGATATCACCATTGATAAAAAACGTCATGCATCGGATCGCATTATTGACTCTGTTCAACTGTGAATATTTCGAAGTAGGCCCTAGCGAGTTGAATTTTTTAGCTCGAGTCGAGTTCGTGTCGATTTGAAACCCTAACTCGCGAGTTCGAGTCGAGTTACGAGTTACAATTATACTTAATTTTTTTCTTTAGACTAAGCTATATTTCATTGTGCTACCTATATAAATGTAAGAAAGAAATACAATATTCTAAACTAAAGGAGAGAAACCAAGCTTGATGGCTTAGAATTTGAGATAAATATTGAAAGGCCAATTGATTTTTCGACATTATGTACAGAAATTGCAGAAAAACAGATGAAATTCCTGCTAAGGTCGAGTTGAGTTCTCATGACCCTATTTCGAAGCTCATCAACAGATGTCATTGGAGTCGATCACATACTTAAAAATGATCGGTGTAAAGAGTGTCGTTCATTGTGAATATTAAGACGAAATGGTTTCCTAAAAACGTTCATTTAGTAAACCGTAACATTCAACAGAACAGCGTGATTGGCTTTCATAACATTTTGGGTTGTTTATGTCTAATCCAGAAACGAACATATCTAGAAAAATGTATCATGGTAAAGTTTGCCATAAAAATATAACATGACTGACATTTGTTCATATATTTTTAAAGATTACTTATACTTCTAGTGAGGAAATTAGTTTTCCTGACAATGCCTGAAGAATATTATGCCCATGAACGTTGTTCATTTAAATGTGCCCCAAAATACTTAAAAGAATAAAGCCTGATGAATCACTTTGCTTTTTACAAGCTAATTTAATATACTGTTCCACCAATTTTTGTACTTTTATTAATTTTGGGGCTATAGTGAAATGAAGTCCTTTTACAAATGCAAAATGGGAAAAGTAGAGTTAGAAAATTTAGAAATGAAACCTACAGTTTAGGAAAACACTTCTTGCTAGTGACTGTCTTCCCTTAAAAGTATTTGTGATAAATGGTTCTTTCAAATAGTTGTAAGAATAAAACATTGCAAGTTTTACTTAATGGAACGTAAAGGAAAACGTATTTAAGTAAAATACATTAAAAGAACCTGCAATTTGATTTCGTCATCTTGAAACTTTTAGAGCATGATTTCACTAAAAGTTATAGTCAAGAGCACATGGAAGTGCATGAAGTGCCTCAAAACTTTTAAAGTGTTGAATCAAAACCGTACTTAACACTGATAAAGTGACATTTAGGATATTATGAGGATATACATGTACGTGTACAATAAGAATTTCACTCTATATATACTGTATATATATATATATATATATATATATATATATATATATATATATATACTATATAATAGTGAATATTCTTTTCTTATTAAATAATATATGCAAGTGCAATATACATACTCTAAATCTGAATGTAGTGGGTTTTCCAGTCTAAGATACTCTAAATCATGTTTGTTATCATTTGGGATATTATTTTTTTACTAAAGAGCTGAGTGTATGACCAACAGATTTTAATTAAACTTTGAATGAATCCAACAAATGAATGCAAAGAATGACTTACCACTTCTTTGAAAAATGATAGTTAACTTGCAATATTGACTTAGAAGAGAACAGATTCCTAATGGTTTGCAACTAAACACAATAATTCATTTCTTAATCATAGTTCCTTTTAATGATAGTACACATTGTCAATGTGAATTAATTTCTTTTTGTTAGTTATTATTATACAAAGTTTAGATTTTGGGTACTTAGCAAATCGAAAATAAACACTGTACATGCATGCGTTAAGCACATACTTAGTTAACAGGTTGTATTAAAAATAGACTACCTACTAACAAAGTAACTGACTTTTAAGGCTTCAATCTTATTCAAAATATTGATGATGTTTTAAGTTTCGGACACGGAAAAATTAAAAAATATTTTTCAATATTTTTTTACTATAATGAGCGTATTGAATTTGTTGATATCGTAAGAGTAAAAAATGTTTAATGTAGAAATTACAAAATTTCGAAATTTTAATAAATATACCATTTATCTTTGTAAGTATCTTCAAAATTATGAAAGTAATACTTCTGAAGTTTCCAACTTTCACAAACATTGGTTCACGACTCGCAGTATTTTTTAAGTTTGCCAAGTTTGGGTTTGCTGGAAAAGACTAGAACGTGGTATATCCTATCCGGACAGACCTTTACCTTTAAGATTTGCAGACGGCGTTCTCGTTTGCACTTCTGGCGACCCTGGTATACAGATTGTTGCCCGGAAAAAATAAAATAAATTTTATTTAATTATTCTTTCGTTTATGATAGCACACTCAGAATTTGTTTTGAACAGTTCATAATGAAGTTTTTTCGCCTTCACAGTTGAAACTTTGTTATTAACCTCATTGTCTCTCAAAAAGTTGTCAGCCAAAGTAGAATCGATTTAACTTTGAAACCATTGTTGACAACAAAGTTTTTCTTGTTCACACTTACAACTCTTGCTGGCAACCTAATTAAATTCGAAAAAAATTGTGAACAAAGTTGTGGGTCTGAACGCTACTTAAGATGACGTCATTTAGTAATGTAAATAATAACCAATAATTATATTGAAAATAGTCTAAAATAGTGATAAAATTTGAAGGATTGCTTCATGTGTTAGTCAAAAGTTTTTATTTAAATTTTTATAAAATCTGTTTTGGTAATATTCAAGAAATTCATGTAACGAAAATATTGTGTAATTTAATATTTGAAATTGCTGATGTAAACAGTTATTATTAAGTGTCCCATTATATCAGAATGTCCCATTTTAATCGATATTATTCTATAGTCTTGTTGGGCACCAAAAATGTTCAGGTGTGTTTAGAGAGAAATATATTTTAATATTTCAATGTCTTTCTTAAAAAGAATCAATAATATTATTATTAAGTTGCAACACGTATGTGCAACTGTTACCAACTGGAACTTTAAAGATCTTTCAGGTTCTTTCAATTCCTTATAATTGTTTTTAAGAGTGTCATTGCAACTTGAAAATTATTAGCTTGGTTTTTAAACCTTAACATTGGAACTGTTCCATTCAAAATAACATGAAATAATTGAACATTGGTCATTAAATATTATTTTTCTTGATAATTTAAGTTTAAAAATTGTAAGTTTTATGAATGCAATGCAATCCATTAGTGGAATACAGAATTGATTTTGGACTTTGAAAACAAAGTTAATAAACCATATACTCCAATGCAACTCTTTAAGGAACCAAACTGATTTTTTTCTAATACCAGTGACAATTTTAAAAACTCTTATAAGAACTTGAAAGATCTTTAAATTTTAAGTTGGTAACAGTTCCATGGGCGACTCTCTTGTTAGGAGAGTTGAGGTAATATCGACCCCTTATCGTAACTTTGTAAATATTCGAGGATTTTTATATTGAAGCCTTACAAACGAACGATTTCTCGGAACATCACGTCTTATAAAGTCTACATATATAGTTTGATATTAATAGAAGTACGAGTGTTGTTACCTTAAGGCTCTATTCCAGCTCATTAGTTATGCAAGAGTTTTAAAATTGATAATTCATATTCTCAGCTTATATTTAATATGCCCATTAAAAACAAAACTAGGTAAAATAGATAAAAGGACGCTATCCGGCAATTTATTCTTCGCAATCGGATGAGTGATGTGTTTTTTATGGTACATTGAGCTGACATAAATTTAATGCTGGGAAACCGTAGATCCGCCATTTGTAAAGCCATAGTGCACATTACTAAATTCTTTCTTGACATTAAGAAGAATCTGACAAAACTTTTTTCACTCATACAATTGAACGGAAATTTGTGAAGTAGAACTGAAAGTTTTTTACAGATGAAATACGTTGAAAGCTTGAGTAGAAAGAGAGCGATGGGAAACCATAAAGGCTAATGTATTATTTTGATAAGGCATTTCCAATTTGTGAAATCGTTTGTAAGAAACGTAGATTAATTTGAAAGGTCATCTTGTATTTCATATAGAAGATTTCAATTTTCAATGCAAGTAGCACTTCATAAGTACCATAAAACAGCTAAATAATAGGTCAATTTTTTATTTAAAACTCAAGTGCGCAATACTCCAAGGATTTACAAAGCATGCAATTTACCAAAAAAAATTTGTAATGAAGGGTGTGGTGGAAAAATACAAGAACATTGAATAGTAACCCAATCATAACATCATCTTGATTTAATTTATTAAATTATTGGCCATCCACTAGGCAGGATCGCTAAGCTGTAAATTTGCTGCATATTTAATAGTAATAAATACGTTAATTGTTCACTTCTTTATACGGAGAAATGTCATAAACGAATAAGTGTCACCTGGTTATTTATAGCGCATTATCACAGAATTTGTCTATGTGGAAACTAGATTTGTCTCTCTTCCTATTCTTTACCAAAATTGTGTTTTAATTATTTAACGATGCGTTTGATGACGAAATAATGGGCAATGAGACCATTCAATATTTATGTCTTTAAATTTTTAATCACCTTTTGAATCTTTAAGTTTTTTCAGATAGGAGGTAATGTTGGGAATATTTATTACCGTAATCCCTCACACCCATTCATTATTAATGAGATTTTTTTTTATTAATTGATTAAATTTTTCTTATCAAATATTAAATAAATTTAAGAGAAAATTATAATTCTTCGCAAAATTTATAGTTATATATCATTGGAAAATCTAAATTTTAATTGGAAATCTATTGAATTTTCCTGCTTAAATTTTTATTATAATCAATCTAGCTCAGAGATGAACGGAGGCCTCATAATATACTATAGTACAGATAAGTAACAAGGCCATAGTTAATGAAACCGGATACTAACATCATATTTGTGGGTGAAATTGCCGGCTGGGTATAATTATTGTTAGCTTTGAACATGAATATTTCTATTCTGACACTCATGATAAAAATACTTACTGCATGTAATCTTAAAATCAAATTTTGTTGTATCATATGAGTGGGCTTTAATAAGGCCCAGAATGTCAATTTGGCAGAGAAAAAATGAACACTGTAGGAAGGATATTATGCAAATGATATCTAATCATGAGGAATGATCATCTTTCGTTGCTCAATTTCTCAATTATATGAGGTATGTATGGATTTCGTTGAGAAAATAGCAATTCAGGTCACTGAAACTTACTTAAATTTCGTATTGTGGACATCAAGCGACTGATGACCCGAAAGAACTAATGAGTGAAATGATGGAGATTCACTTATCATCTCATTCGGTGAGCATATTCATGGTTACTGTTGAACGCTGTAAGTTTATTTTTGAGGCCATGGAACTTGATACCCGCCTGAACCTTAGGTATAGTTTAACATGCAGCTTAGAACTAATCGAATTGGTCTCAGGACTTCGCAACAATAATATCATTTTACTGTCATATAAAAATTAAATTTTAAAATAATTTTTTTCAATATACATATATATATATATATATATAATTTTAAAATATAATTTTTATATGAAAACAAAATGATATTTTTGTTGCGATATATATATATATATATATATATATATATATATATATATGTACACCTTTAATGGCTTAGTTTAATTAATAAAATTCCAAATTTTCTAAATCACTTAATTAAAATTTGCATTAACTTATTGGATTTAATTTAGAGCAACCATTCAGGGACTTCCCCACATACAAAGATCAAATGAGATACAACGGTAGACCAGAGTCCTTTTTCCAAGGTAATATGTTTGTATGATTATAAGCAGCATTTGCGCTTTTAGAGAAGCCTGAGCATCCATTCACGGCTGTTTCATGTATCACTATGCAACGCCCTATTTTCGTTTCATTGCCTGTTCTTTGTGCAAGCCTGAACTGTAATCACATTTATTTTTGTTTGACACTAATCGTGAATGCGTAGTTTGCAATCCTGCTTCCATCAGGGTTTTCGAGTACTCGATATTTTCAAGTACTGAACTTAATCAAGCTCAAAATGTAGCACTTATATGCATTTATTTTCTAAATGTCTTTTAACTTTGAGAAAGCATTCAAAACTCACAATAAGTTATGTGATCGAAATCCTAATTTTATTAAGTGCTTGACCTTAACTCAAAAACCCTGGTTTGGTCTAGAGCCGTACACGGTGGAGAATTCAAGTAAACGTCTGTTTCTGTATGGATTCATGAAACCCGAAATCATGGATTGAAATGATTGTATACCATTAATAAATATTTGCAATATACATAATGAAACTACTGTAGGCATGATTATTTAAAGTTTCTTATAAGGGTTCAATCACAGATGCCAATTGGATAGCAAGATACCTACTGTCAAAACTCCAGTTTTAAACGATTAAGAAATGTTTGTGGGCGTAGACTTTCCTTTATCTTGAAAAGTTTATTCAACGATGCAAAAAAAATGTGTAGGATTCAAATAATGAGACAAAGAATTGGGGCATTTTGATTGTGGAACATTTTCTCAAAAAAACTAGCATTGTATTAATAAAGCCCCGTTTACAATTAGTTCTAACTCAATTTCTAAAACTTCTGCAAAATCAAATAAAAATTAAGTTTTTGTAACTCAGCCATTGTGCTCTGTTAAAATACTTCACCGTGCCTGGCTCTGCTTTGTAACGCTTGAATTTCAAAATGACATTCTGAAATGTTGACTAAACTTATTTTTTGAAAGATCCAACTCGATATGAAGATTTGTTAAATTTAGAAAACAACTCAAATTTCTTTAGTTAAGCGGAAGTAGATAAAACCATACAAATGGAGTACTGAACAGCTAAAATGTGGATTTCCTACTTCTGATAACATGGAGTTTCGGAGTGAAACTTTTATCACTTTCATGAGCGTTTGATCATCATTTGCACATCTATGCCTTTTCAATGCCGAATTGAATTTATATTTCACTCCCAAGGCTGTTTGCTACTGATTAGTCTAATAAATTTGGAAATCATTTTTCGAAGAAATAGCGAAGCAATAATTGTGTTACTTAGTTAAGACTTCTTTAGCTCAACGTATCCCTTTGGCTCATATAGACGATGACGATAGCAGTAGTTATAGTAAGTAACTATTTTTGATTAAACTACATTTCAATCCTGATTTATAACTAATGGTGACCTCAGGCCAAAGTTTTTTTCACTGCAAATTTTTTGGTTTGCTTCTTCTTCCACTTTGTATCATATGAATGTATAGATTACAATCCATACCTGAAGTGCAATTTCTTTTTGAAAATATAAAGACCAACAAAGTTATCTTTTAAGTTTTACCTCAAATGGTTTTTCTTTTATTATTGGATTAATGGCAGTGATGCAAATTTGGAATTATTGTCCATCAGGAATATTTGCTTTATTTATTCCTGATTGTATTTTAAGGCATGCGGATTCATACCCAGTTATTATTCTGTAAAATGCATTACTACTTAATATCATTTCCACAGTTTTAGCATTTGAGTTGATTCAAAATTACGTCTTTTCTCACTCATGTCATTATTATGCACGCATGGTTCATGTTGATGTGCAATTGTGTAACCGCTTGCTTTTTATGTGCATATGCTTTAAGCTTGCCGCATGCTTAATTTCATCATTTAATGGAGATGCATTATTTCATGTTTGATATTTAATATTTACTTTGTGCGTAGTTCTTACTTAAATATTACATACATAAAAAAGATCAATATACAAACAAAGTGAGATATCAAAATAAAATTGGTTTAAACAAGAAACGCTACATTTAAGGGTTTTTTTCTTGCTTCATTATTCATTCCGCAAAAACACAAGCATGTACATGTACTTCCAATTATGTTAATAATCTCATTGAATTTCTATTTGTAAAAATTTTGTTTCTATTTCATAATTTTCGCATTTGAAACATCAGATTTAAATTTATTCTCAAGGAAAAATCACTGTTCTCGTGTTAAATGTTTGCATATTTTATGAGTACTATCTACTACTTATTTGTAATTTGTCAAGCTTATTTAAACTTGAAAGTCTATTATTATGCTGATATATTTATTTAAACAACCATCGCATTATGACACTTTATTGTGCGGATCCTGTAGAATCATCGCATTGCATTTGATAGTAAATTCATTAAAAAATACGTGTCATCGCAGTCAAAATATAAACACCAACAAACATCATAAGAAATGATCAAGCAGGGATTCCAAGGGCGGTGTTGAGGGTTAATTTATTCAGAGTCACGTGATTAATCTTCATCTGTTTAGAAATTTCGTAAGTTTTGATAGTTTCTTGAAAAGAATTTTAGGCGCTTGTAGCGCACGACCTCTGCCTTTGCGCACAGCGCACCTCAATTAGCTTGATTGATCCATCTATATTAAAAGAGATTGTACGGTTTGTTGGTGATCCCATGGGATTTCTACCTCTGGATTAACTGAATACTAGGAATAGTGACAATTAACATATTTATTAAAAAATTTACATTTTCAGCAACAGCACTACACGTTAGTTCAGATTCTCAACAATGCATTCGGGCGCTTTAACCAATAGATGTGTACATATATCAAGATTTCCGAACTTCATAAGAAGCTTTGAGAACATTTCTTGAAAACGTGAAAAAACGGTTTGTGCTCCATAAACGGTATATATGCCGCTTACGATTGAATTCTT
>CABFPE010000051.1:1564614-1609179 GCA_900660155.1 Hofstenia miamia | reverse complement strand
ATATATATATATATATATATATATCTGTATAATTGTTTACAAACAATTTACAAACTACTGACCATGTGTCGAATGAATATTATTAAGATCTAGCTTTACTTTGCTTAATTTGTTTTTCTAGAAAAGAATGAGAAATTAAATTTTAATATTGTAGAGTAATTCCTTATTTCTGTCAAAACAGTAATACATTTAGTAAACAACTCACTAAGTTGATATTAATTTTTAGACATTAAATGGTAATATTTTAAGCGATTTTCTTTTGAGAGGAAAACTATTTTAACAGTGCTAATATGAATATTTAGGAAACTATATTCGATTTACTTTGTTTTTTACTGAAAACTGTGAGAATCTACACCTAGAAAAAGTTATGCTTCAACAACATAAATCCATCGTATAATGTTTGAAAATATTTGGTGAGATAGGAAAGCATTTTAAGCTGATTTATTTAAGAAAATAAAATTACAGTTAAAATCTGTAAATTTATTAATTGAATAAAACATATATCTGTAGTATCTTAAAGATTTAATACTTTTCTGTTAATGAAATCTATTAGGTTGTTCGGAAAGTTCTTTCGGATTTTTACAAAGCTTATATAGGTTGTAACATTTTTCATTTGTGATTAGAATAATTTTGCATTTGCTTACTTTTTTATTTTTTATAGACATATTTCATAGATTAAAAATTTTTAAAAAATTTTAAAATGCAATAGAATGTATTCCTCATCTATCATATTCACCAGACTTGGCTCTCAGTGATTTCCATCAATTCTCTTCTCTCAAGTCATAAGTTTCTGGAAAGAAGTTTCTAAACCGGGGTGAAATAAAGACGGCAATTGCAAATTGGATTGATTACAATGAAAAAGATTTCTATAAGCGTGGAATAGAATTATTACCTGAAAGATGGCAACAATGTGATGATGCAAATGGCGATTATTTTACTGATCATTATTAGACATTATTTTTTTGTTTTTTTTAAATAAATATTTTTGATTATTTCATAATGTTTATTTTCGATTTTCCGACAAAACAATGTAAATTTATTTATTTAACAAATGAAAAATTAACTTTTTAGTACAATTTATAAAATCCGACAAACCTTTCCGAACAACCTAATAAAAATGGAAGGTAAAGAGAATGCGTCAAAAAAAACTAAAATACGTGAGTAAAATTTATTATGTCATGCAGTCATAATTGTTATTTACTCAAAAATTTTGAAATAATAGATATAATTTTATAAAAAAAAATTTTCTAAAAACGAAAATAAAGTTGCAAAGTATAAAATCAAGCAACCTGTACCTTGATTTTTTCAGAAGACTGATTTCCAAGAAAAGGCTTTTTAGCTGAAAAATGGTGACTTTTGAGCTCAGCCATTTTCCTAGCAGACTCCTGGAGATCTGTTTGATGCTATTTGTCACAACTCATTTCTGATGCTCGAGTTCTCTCTCCGGGAATAATGAAATTTTTAATCAGTCACCTCGGGTTACGATCACCTAATTTAATTTAGCACATTTCACGCAGGACATTCATTTATTTTTTAAACAATCAACAATTTATCCCATCTCTCCAATTTACTGACACAACTTTCAATTCATAATCACAAATGCGAATGCATTAACAATATTAATAATGTATTAAGTAATTTACTGAAAATTATTTAATAATATTGGTGTCTGAATGAACTTAGGCTATTTCACTTAATTGCATTAAAAATTTTCTTGAATAATTTTTCAACACATTCAATTTAATACAAAAGTTTATTTTACTAAGTTCTTAACTATTACGACATTTTATTATTCTAAACCGCTATTTAATTTGTTCTGCTTTCCAAAAATTAGCTGCTATATTAGAGATGATCAGTTTTACATTTATAGAAATACATTTATATATATATATATATATATATATATATATATATATATATATATATATATATATATATATATATATATATATATATATACATATTTGTATTAATATGGAACTCACCATCATATTTATTTATGTATACATATACTATGATTATTTTGAATTGGTAATAAATATTTATTGCCTTAGAATTTTTTATCTAACTCATAATTTCAAAAAATGGTCTATACTATTAGGAAGAAAGCAATTTCCCTCACTTTACCATTTTTAGCTATTCAGGCTTATATACAATTTCAAGAAACAGTTTTAAAATGGGGTAATTGAATTCGTACGGGGTTTTTGCAGTTTGAATCAAATTTAATTAAAAATCATTGAAAAAAATTAAAACACAATTTTTTTCTATGTACAAACCCCGATTTCTTTATATAACACCAATATATGTGAAAAATTTTGACAAATCACCAATATATATATATATATGATGTTTATGATGAACTGTCATATCACCATGAAGATGTGCGTTTCACGAAGTTTGACGATGATATAACCGTAGTAGTTGCTGGTATGAATTCTGACATTTCTGAAAAAGTTTTGAAACATATAAAAAAATTGGTATGATGCAAATAACTTTGTTTTAAGTGCCTCAAATTCAGTAAAACTATTTTTAACTGGTAATGTAACTCTGATCCTGGATCTAATGTTATAATATCTGGTGGTTTTAAAAATTGCTCCATTTGAAAAAATGATCATCAATTCTATAAGTTGATAAAGATTGAGAAATTAAATGTTATAAATGTGTGTAGCACACAACACAATTGTGAAATGATTAATGATAATAAATGAATATTCAATAGTCTCCAAACATAAAATATAATTGATACGTTGAATCCAATATCAATAGGGATTTGTTGATGTACTTGGTGACTGCAAATTATCAATGATTTCAACATTGGTCTGAAATCTGATCATATTTGATGTGCCATTGAAGGTTTTAAAAGGCATTCATAGAGTGTGAACAACACAGATAAAAGGCCAATATACCTGAATTTTAATTGCGGTTTTAAACAGCACTTGGTTGCTGTTTGCTGTAACAGCTTGCATGTAAAAATTCTGAACAACAAGTGGTTTTGAAAATACTGGGGATGTCTGTAAAAGGCAGGTATTCTAAAAAATGCAAAAAAATTGATTAAAAACATATTGGTGCATAGCTTAAAAGGGGGTATAATTGAATAATTATTTGTATGGGTATGGCTGCAGTTTTTTTACCCCTGGTTGTAAAATCCTGAATTTCTAAAAAAACGCCTTTTTTCTTTATCATAATCAATAGAAAAGTGTAAATTGTTATAAAAAATGATCACTTTTAGAAAATTGCATATATACAATCGTGCCTTTCTTTACTACTAACAGCTTGCAGCTGTTAAAAGCACTGTTAACAGCAATGCTATTGGGAGCCTTGTACATAATACATATTGTGATTAAATTCTGAAAGAAAGTCAGAAACTTTTCCTAAATTACAAGTAGTTATAGTTTGGAAATAAAAATTTTCGCAGAACTCAGCTTATAAATATAAAGATTTCTGCAAATTGTGTAAGCAGTTATTTTTAAAACTTTGGAGTCTACTCCTTCAAAATTTAATAATACTCAGTTTAATTTCTTGTTTTGCATAGCATAAAACTAACTACTTTGATAACCATGGATTCAGATACTTAACACAATCTCTACAAACTTACATATGACATTTTTCTAAATCTTAAAGATTATGGTAGAAAGCAATACCTGATTAAACAATATTGATTTTTGTTTGTAAATAGAAGTGTGTAAAAAGTTGATACTTCCCAATAAAGTAAAAGCTGAATCTTATCCAAACTACTAACCTGTTAAAACAGATCCGGTTCCACATTTCAGTTTCATTTGAGAAATAATTTAAAAGAACGAGATAAAGGAAATATGACACATTAATTAGATAAAAATCCTGCCACTGCATTTAATTACATTATTGCAGTTTTCCTTAATTTTCTACGGTTAATATTTCTCATATATTTCATTCATATTCTATTTTTGCGGAACTTAATTCTTCAAGTTAAAATTGGTGTTTTTCCCATCTATATCTTAACTATCGAAACCGCCAAATGGCTCAAATGGACCCACCACAGCTATGCAGTGCAGAATTCTCAACGACAATTTATTTAATGTGATACTTTGTAAAAAATGTTTTCTTTGGATTCTAGCAAAATCATTATTAGTGATTTTTCAGCAATGGGTGTCACAAATGTTTTGCATTGGGCTGCAACTCAATTATTCACTATTTCATTCACAAAAAGTGACCTAAGCTAACCTAAGAGTCACTCCAAAAATCTTGAATACTGATTAGTTTCTTATTAAGAAAATTACAGATCTACCTTTTGTTAGCAAGACCTTGCAATGATGCATTGCAAAACTATTTCAATACAAAAAAAATGCAAAGTAAATAAATTGCAATGCAAATTTGCTATCAATAAATTTGTGCAATATGATGCAAAATTTTGATTTATTAGTGTACTACTGTGGAAACGTAAATCTAACAGTATATAGCCATTTTTCATACTAAAGTTGTGAAAATGTTAGTTCAATATAATTTTAATAATTTTCACACTTATAAAATAACAAGCTAAAAGATAATTTTAGAAAACCCACCTACCAAAAATATTGCAATATATTGCAATGCTGTGCAATATTATTGTGATAAGATTCGGCTATTGCAATATATTGCATTAGCAATTTATTATTGAAAGGCGTGTTTGCGTTAGACTTTTCCTTAGTGCAGACTATTTGATAAAGTTACGGCAAAATATTTATCGCGAATATTTGTTGATTTTTACTTTGAAGTAATGTTAACATTTAAACAAATACAAAAGTCTTATAGAAACTCTGTGATTGGATTACTGCTTGATCATAAATATGAAAATTAGCATTTTGTAAAATACTTATTCATACATTAGTTTACTATAGAATTCAGGGATTATTTTCAAAATATAATTTAAAGATGAGTTTAATAATTTCTAATTTTCTATCTATTACTAAATTATATCAAAAATATGGAGGCAGTGCAGATGGTAACATTAATCAATAATGAGTAAGTGTTCCATTGATTATAACTGAACAGCGATGTATTTTACACTTGAATTAACAACGTTTTATGCGAAGATAGATATTAAAAATGGGAATATGCCATTGAACTTTATTAGACAAACATTAGTTGTGTCTTAATTTTTAAGACAGCTTTGAAATTGCACACTAACGATTCAATAACCATTTTCAAATCAGTTATTAAACATTAGCGAAGGTTCCTTCATGATTCCACTAAATTTTATGACACTTTAGTTTCAGCAAAATAATGCTACGACTAACGGGAGAATTTCTGCAATCCCCACAAGTCAAAACAGCCTTGCAAGCTCCTTGCTCATAAGATGGCAAGATATGTATAATCGGTGGTTGCTTTTCCATTGGATATGAAATATAAAAGAAAAATTTTATTCTTTTCACAAGCTATATATATATATATACATGTATAGTATTCGAATTATCTTTTTAGTTAATTGAGAAAGCAAAATTTAAAGTTATCAGACGTATTTAGGGTTTAATTAGAACAACTATTGATTATCAATTCTTTAGAAAAAACACTGTATTTAATTCAGTCATATTTTTCTACATTTGCAGTTACTAATATAAGAAATCTATATTCACAGGTTTTTTAACCCCTATGCATATACCAGTAAAGTTATATTGGAAACCGAGTAATTATATTTAACTGAATCAACTTAGAGAACTGAAAAGGAAAACCGAATCATCAGGTACATGCTCAAAAAATACGTACGAGCTAAAATTTCCTCTATACTGGCAAAACTCGATCGGAAAAACTCGGAAGAGAAATCATTAAGAATTGATTGAAATTTGAATTGAAAATATTGTAAAATATCTATTATTTTAAACTTCAGATTCTATATAAATTCAAGATACATATTTCTTAGTTCTAAGAACTCGGAATTCTATTAAATTTGAAAAAAATCTCTATTGAACTCAAAACGTAAAGACTCGAACTCTGACAGAGTAGCTCAAATTCGACTCGAAAACCCTATTAATCAAATGGCAGTGTTAACCCATCATTTGGAGGTTCTTAATAGTTTGGTTGATAATAATCAATAACTGCTTCACCTTAAACAGCAAGGGGATTTTTGAAAATATTTCATGATCCTATAAAAAAAATTTAAACGCTTATAGCAAATCTATAAACTATTAAGGCTATTATTCCGCGACCCGGCCTTCGACCTCGGAATCTCTGGCTGTGTGTAACCCACACATGTAGTGAGTTTGGGATGTCTTTGCACAGATCAAGAAACAGTGAAAGTTTTTGTTCCATCTATGGAATCAAAACCTTAAAAAACATGAATATTTGGGCATGGATAAAGAATTTATATCTTTTTAAAAATTCCAAATTTTCAAAGAAGGGAAAAATTGTTAATTTTTTAACACCTTCTCCTACAGCAATACGCTGTAATAAAAATTTTCAACATTGCATTAATGTATGTTCCCCATAATAAATCTGACCATGCCTCACGATTTTCAAATTTGCTAATGGGATTGGAAAAAATTCTTTGTAAATTAAAATTAAAATAAAATGATGTATTTTTGGCAGAATCTTTTTGCCATAATGTATGTCAAAAATTCCAAAAAATCCAAATTTGTTCCAAAATGTTGGCAAAATTAAAATTTTGAAGATTTTTTGCCAGAAAATCCAAACAATTTCATTAGGGATTAAATGCTTTTGATTGTAAACTTATTTTAATTATGTAATCACTTATAAACATATTCTTTTCTGTATTGTCAGCCATTACAAGCATCTAGAAATTAATATTTGACCCTAAGTATTAATTATAAAATTGTCTATATTGACTTTAAAGCAAATTATTTACCTTAAAGTGAAATATTTGTTGTTAAAGTAAGATTTGAATTAATTACTACTAAATTATTTAATATGTATTTTTACAATTTTGGGAACAATTTGTAGTTAACTTTAAGTTGTTCTACAGATGATATTTATTAAAATGAGACTTGGTAAATATTTGAACAAAATATATTTTAGAAGTTCTGTAATGCTTCCTACTGTATACAAAATTTACAATTTTGCATTTGATACAGAAAGTTTTATCATTATACCAGGGTTTTTATTTATGAACAACCTATAGTTTTCAGTGGGAGTCTAAGTCCATGGATACTCGTGGATATTTGTGGGCAGGGACAGCCATGAGCTTGATATTGAACAAAGTCTGTGGTCCTTAATGGGCCTCGTCGTGAAGGCATTACTTGATTTAATTAACGCAACGTAGGCGTATTTCATTTACAAAACCAATTTTTTCAGATTCTCATAAACAGTTACGCAGCGCAGACGAATTCTAATTCCCAAAGCATTGGAGCCATCAAGCATTTGCAAAGTGATTTTTAATTTTTACTTTTTTTGGTTCTTAATCGCTGTCAAAACTCATAGTTACATGTTATTTATGGGTGCAAAAATATTTAAAATAATCTTTTGAGCATTTAATATGTATGGGATTTGGCTACATTCTTAGTGAAAATAGCCAGATAATTAGGGTCTGGCTTTGGGGCAAATTCCAACCAATAAGAACTTTGATTGTTAGTAAAGTGGATTAGATCTCCTGCCAATCAATTGCATAAGCAAACGATGACATAATTATGTAATCAATCTGTGTTGTGTGAAAGCACTGTGTAATAAGGGGCTGATCAATAGTGTACATTTTATCGCAATATTTCCATGCGTATAATGGCCTTTTCAATGCGTTTTTAATGTTAAAAAACCACTTTACAAGAATACCATCATGGAACAATTATTGTGAATTATGGTACCAGCTTCCATAAATAATGGACATATTAAAATCTTGCCCATTTCATTATGGTATGGTATGGTATGACAAATATTGCACTCAACCCATTTTATTTTACACCCCGTGAGTCCAAATTTTGCATCTTGAGTTTCGCCCGAGTCCTCAACTGCATCTTGAGTACATTCAAAGCTAATTTAACTATCGGAAAAGTAATAAATAACAAACCACTTATTTGAATGTAAAAACCCAAAATACTACATTTTCATTATTTTAATCCATAATAAGGTACATTACTAAAGCGAATTGTATTAATCTATTATAATGAATCTATCTTTAAAGTAGTTTGCATTGGTCTCGAGAACTCAACTTTTTTGGAACTATGTCCTAGGGGTTTAGTAGAAGCATCACATTTTGAATTTTTGAAATATTGCGTCAATTTTTTTTGAGTAATTTTGTCGTTCAAATTGAAACATGTTTCTATTTCGAAGAACATTGTAATGTTGTTAATAATCCTTAATCTAAATAACTTTGTGCGTGGCTATATAAATGCAGCATTAATCAAGATATTTACGTCATAACAAGTGCATATACATGTACATAACAATATGGAAAATGAGCTTTTGCATACGCTATGTTATTTGCAATGCTGGTCTATGTTCAACACTATGTAGTCAGTTTTCATTTTCTCTATAAAGTGTTATTCTACAGCAAAAAATTGTCTATAATCAAGAATTGCTCCTTTGAAACAAAACGAAGTCTTCATCTGCTGGAGCCAAAAGGAAAATCTTCATAACTAACGGCCACACCACCGCTAAATCTTGGTTTCTACTGAATCGGGATGAAATTCGAGATGCAATCAGTTTTAGTTATAATTTGCCAATAATGCGATTTTTATGAATATATTAATATGGTGCTAGCAATAGCATTGATCATGCATTGGTATTGCAACTTGGAGGCTTTCCTATCATAAGACATAATACTAACTTAGAAACTGAATTGTTATCTACAGTTTGCAAGGATGTCTCTATAGAGCCTTCATTACTAGAAGTATCTCAAGACGTAAAAATTGAATTTTATGGGAACATCAAAGATAATGAATGATTCGACATTTCATCCAGCTCGCTTTGGACATCGTTATGGAAATCTGTTTGATGGGCGGATTACACATCCCAATGCGCTATCAAGTCGAAGTAAACCAGTTGAACTGAGTATGAGGCTGCAAAGAAAAGAGCACGTCATGATCGTGAGCAAAATAGGGAACATGTTTCATTCACAATCTTCTATTTGCAACTGCTGGTGCTATGGGGAAAAAAGCAATTCGATATCATGCAATACTTGCTGAAAATTTGAGTAATATGATTTATGGTAGTCATACAGATGCTATCAGTTACATATGAAAGGCTTTCACTCACAATATTAAGATAAGTATCAATTGCTCTACATGGTAAAAGATAGAAAATGTATCAAAAACTTATTCCTCTTAATGAAATTGATGTAAATTTGACTGAATTTTTCATTATCAATTTTAGCTATTTATGCATAGTCATTAAGGAAAAATGGTAGAAAAAACATATTTGTTGATTCTTACCGATATCTAACATGCATGGAAGAGCTGATGTTAAAGGATGGTTTGCTTTAACATTGTTGTTGCTGCAATCTCATTCAGGAAGACAAGAAGCGGATGATTCATTTGTGATTTAAAAATATCCCTTGAAATGATGATGTATATTTTAATTGCTTACACATACAATGATGGATTAAATTCATGTAGGATATTTGTCGATAATTTTTAATTATTGCTTACACATACAATGATGGATTAAATTCATGTAGGATATTTGTCGATAATTTTTAATTTTGTAAGTAATTTAAATAATTGAATTTTGTAAATTGAGGATATAATACTCAACGTTGAATATATTAAAAAATAAGAAAAAAATCATGCTATCTTCAATCTTCACTACTATAACATAAATCTTCAAGCACGTCGATTTGTAAGCTCACTATAAGTTCAAACAAAATTTTGCTTTTTATAGCATAGAAATATCATTTTAAATAGTATTAATAATTAATGTATATTTGTAAATATAATTTAATTTGTTTGATATTAAATTATTTACGCAAATGGCAGATGTTACTCAGAATAATGCTTAATTTCACTGATTTAAAAAATTGTTTAATTTAGTAAAAAATTGTATTTATTGACCTCCTTATATCTCATATTTTGCTATTGCGAGCTCATAAGGCTGAATATGATGCCCTACTTAGGTTAATGATGAATGACATGCTTGAGATAAGTAAAATATTCTAGAATACTCTTTATCAAGGTTATGACTAATCTAAGTTTAGAAACACAATTTATGAACCAATTCTCGATTAGTAATATTTAATGAAATGCACTAGATATTTCAATCACAAATTTTGCATAGAGCTGTCATAGCACCTGTAAAAATAACTTTCTTAATTATTTGCAATACATAATTCATATGTTCTGTCAAACATTTCTATAGCAAGTTAATAGAAGGCGCTTTAGCGCAACTGTAAAAATATCTGAGAAATATCAAATCAATCATAATATAAATATTCCCACGAATTGCGAAGTTGATAGCACTTCAGGTTTCAACATTTCCTTCGAAAACGTTTTAAGAGCAAATCTGATTTGTTCATTTATAAAATCAAAATTTTAGAAAACATTTTTTGACAACTTGTTTATCCATCACTAATGCAGTTTGATGTAGAGCACGTTATTCTGACATGGAAGAGTAATCAGAACAATTGCGCTCTCACAATTGAAGTATATGTAATTTGTTAGTTAGCGATATTTGCCAAAGGGGGAGGCTTGATTTTTTAAAATTTTAGCTTTTTGAAAATCCAGATGTACTTTCAACCGACAATAATATCATGTGGGAAGTATGGTTAATTTCGCGTAACTGACATACATAATATTGACTTTTACTTAGTATACATAATCGAACAAACTTCATCAGGACAGTCTGCTCATTAGAACGTTAGGCATTACTTGACCCACTAAATGCTACTATTGCCAGTGCATTGTAATTAGACATATACTCGTTCAAAGTTCAACCACAATAAATTTTATGCAAAAAGTAGTTAAATTGAGATTTTATAAAATTTCTATCAATTGAAATAATATTTCATAAATGCAATCGAATATAAATCCGACGTAATATCTTTTGGAAAATGTCAGAACCAATTACATTTTGAAGTTTCTAAGTAACGGGACCCAAATGCTATAAGGAAAGGACCTAAGCATTAAATTGTGAAGAAAAATGCTAAACACTCTGAGTGTAGTCTATTCCCAATTGAAGGTATTAATTGAACTGTTTGAAATGCGAAAATGCAGAAGTTAATTCTACGAATATTTGAATAATGTAAAAGGACAAAAGCCATTATCTTAATGAGCTCTGATTTGAAACATTTTTTACAAAAAACCTATTTTTTGTAAATTGACGAAATGAACTTTTATATGTTTGATAATTTAATTAACCGAATTACCGCATGACTATGTTAATATGTAATAAATACGTCGTCTTCTCATTTAAATTTACAAATCAATAAAAACACTCTTATAATGAAGTTTAAAGGTACGCTACTAGCTCAAAAAATCTTTAGTGTGCCCATGTGACCAGACTTCATCTCAACCAAATCGCACCCCACGAGATTCATTAAGATCACCCCTCTGGCCAATGGATGCGCATGCCACTGGACAAGTCTGCTTTATCCGGCTCTACCGCTCTTGCCAGTTGTTTTGTCTTGATTCACACAAGTTATTCTTTGCTTTCTAAAATTTGCAGGCATGGGGCGGCCAACTCCATATATTCATCTTAACGATTATTTATGAAATCTCTCTAATAATGAAAGTGTATCCTATAAAGCGACTATGTTAAAATTTGTGGACTTGACATTTTAGTTGAAGTAAAAATTTAAAAGCACCTACAAATTTTCTTAGAAAATAAATATTGGAGAAAAATTGTAATGCTTACCAAAACAGCTGCAGTTAACAAAATCAAAATCTGTAATCAAAGAATTAATATGAAATTTCGAATGAATTTTAAAAATGCGTAATATTTTAATACATCAACGGAAATTCCTAAATTCATAAATTTAAAACGCAATTTGTTATTGCTTTATGCAAAGTTCCAGATCGATTGTTACGGTATTGTTTTCGGATCTGTTTGTGTGTTTGTAACAGACTTGTCAAAAAGTCGAATTTTTAAGTTCGGCTCGGCTCGCAACATAGAACCGTTCACCTAGGCTCATTTTAGCTCGATGATATTTTAAAAATATTGCGCTCTTAGAATTTTGTACATAGCTCTTCCTATTGCGTAATAAAAATTTCAAAATATAATTATAAAAATGTGTATTTATTGAAAAAATAAGAAACATCCGCATAATCAAATTAACAAGCAGAACTTTGAATTTGCTTGGCTTAGGAAAGGCTCGTTTTGGGCTCTTTGTATATCGAATTCTGTCCGCAAGCACGGCTAGGCTTGGCTCGTTGAAAGGTTCGGATTATAAGCACCATTTCTCAAAACTAATTGATGGATCTTTATGAATAGAATCTCAAGATAATTATTGGAATATCTTAGATCCCATTAAATGGATTAAATCTTAAGAATGTTTCGTTTTATAGCTAGGGCCAATTTTATGCACTTTTAGTGGCAAATAGCCATTGAGAGGCGGCAGATGTCAATGCAGAGAATGGTTTTTAACATGCGAGGAAATTGTTTTCTCACTGACACATTCAATATGTATCGATTTTTAAAAAATCTTTTTCTAGTACTTAAAGTTGGAATGCCTTTTGCCGGCATTCGAAGTAAATGACTACAGAATGAATTTTATGGCGATGATGTATGGAAAAATAAGAACATTGCTTAGAAAAACATTTTAAATTTAGGAGCGCCATAAAATATGTTGTAGTAGCATTGAATCCAATCTCCAGCAACTAATATTGGTAAACAAAACTAGTCACTATTTATTATATTTACAAATCTTTGTGTACTGCTCTCATAAATCAGGTTTTAAATTTTAATATGTTTTATGCATATTTGTTGTTGAAATTTAAACTTTATAAGCATAAAGTCCATCTTGTATAATTCTTGTTATTTTTATAGTAAACAATATGTATTTCAAAGGATTTGTGCATTTTCATTATACATGCATATTTTCAGTAGAGAAAGTATATATCTTGGAACATGTGTAATTTTCATCTTGAGATGGGTGTACAGCTGGATATATTTAAGGGTCAGTTTGACATAATTTTTTGAATTTGACATCAATATTTAGCTAGTTTATGTAAATATGTGTGTAATCATGTGGTTTTAATTTTCAAAGAAATCTATTCATTATTCACAGTTAAATGTATAAAAATAACAGCAATTTAGTCCTTTCTGGTTTTGAGGCTAATTTTCTCTAAAACGACTACCATGAAAATTATTATTAAATTTTCAAGTTTTAGTAAAACATTCAAGCCGCAAAATCAAATGTTTCAATGTGTTGGTAAATAGATCTGAAGATATCCAATAGTCTTAAAATTTAAGCCTTTTGGCTCAACCATTCTAGGCTGCGATGAATTAAAAATTTTATGCATTTTATTAATGTGGAATAGCCAAATACCAAGTTTTATTGAATTCTGTTCATTATTGGCTTTTTTATTGACCAAGAATGTGATTTTTAGGTCGATTAGGCAATTTTTTTTCAAAAACCTTTCTACAATATTTTTTAAGTTTTCGGAAATCATCTCAGTCGGGGATTACGCGATTATACATTATTGATAGCGCATCTTCACGTCTAAGTATTACATAATATTACTATAGCTAAGGCTAAGTCACTCTTTGGTCATACCTTTGGCCAAAACATATATTAAAAAAATTTATATTTTCGATTTTGTTTTCAATTAAGAATAAGCATAAATTGTTAATATCATCAAATCCCGAACAATTTATTGTCAAAACTGTGCGCAAATTGCACGACCTTTAAATGACCTTATCAGCCAACATGCCAAAACTGTATTATTGTAAATATTGAGACGTTGACAATTCTAGTGAACAAATAAGAAAAAGTTAGCTGACCCGTATTTTTCTCCATACAAATCCAATAGTAGTTCATGCTTCTATAGTACTCTTTGTGAAATGAGGCTTTTATCAGAAAACTTATTTTTGAATTTAAATAATAATTGTGAATCCAGTTTTCATTATACAACATTTTTATCAAAAATTGAAGAGTGCAGTTTGATCTTACCTAAAGTGTGAACACATAAATCTTACCTTAAGCGTGAACACATAAACTACTAAAATATTTTAAATTTGATCATGCTAAGGACTCTAAATCTAAAAAGTAAAAAAAACGTATTTTTGCCAATAGCCCAAAGCCTTTTGCTCTGGGAACATTCATTGAAATTTTACAAAATCGTAATACTATTGCGCGATATGTGACATTAAATTTTGAAAAAAATGAGAAAATAATGCACCACATGTTTTGAATATCCCATATCCACGTCACTAGAAATGATTTCGTCATTTGGAAACGGGTATCAAAATAACGACATTTGATATTATAGCTATCCTAAATTCAAACATTTTCCAAAGTAATTTATGTTTTCAAACTACAAGTAAGAAGAAGCATGCAAGAAAACATTATATGAAACAACCCTTTGTTTATTAGTCATTTACTTTGAATGGGAGCTTGCGGCTCACATTCCGGCTATCGCTTGTTTTTTGAATAAATATCAAATGTTTTAGTGATTTACCTTGGATAAAGTACAAAACTAAAAAAGGAATTTTAGAATTCAGTGTATTAAATGTCAAAATATTTGGGATTATACACTTGGAGATTTCTATGTTACCTTAATTGATTCCATTTTTGTAACACCCAGTGCTACAATCAACGCCTTGAACACAATAGTTTTTTCAAGTTTGTTGGACTCGATCAACTGTCTACTATTCAACTACAGTGCATTCTTGTTTAGCCCTACTGAGTGAACGACTAAAGGAAATGAGCGGATAATCCGAAGAGCCCGGATAATCCAAATTGTATATATCTGTGGAATCGAGCTCATTAATAATAGACAAAAATTAAGGTTAATAAGTATAGAAGTGCACAAACTGTGAAAGCCAGATTTTCGGCGCATTATTTAGTGATAGTTGTTGGCCCCGTGGCAACATTTGAATAAAAAACCTTACATGTACAAGCTTTGCAAAGTCATATACCCCATATTGACAGAAAAAATAAAATGTTAATATTTTGTAAAGCTTTTCAAGGCAGAGTCTTAAAAAATTTGAGAGAACTAAAAGTTCAATTACCCCTTCAATTTTGAACTAATGAAGCTAGACCTAAATGAGATTGATTACTCTAAATTGATTCTACATTTACAAAAAATTAAAATTGCAAAAGCTCGAAATCTTAGGCTTTTCTTTCCAAAGTGTCTTCTTAAACTTCTTATATCTAGTGTAATTTATATAATAAAAATTACTGGGTTTAGCCAGGATTTTTTCAGGAGCCCAATATCTCCAATATTCAACATTTTGACAGAGCAGTTTCAGATATCCTTAGGCATTATTGTGGGCTGTCTTTAAATTACAACAGATGAATAGCCATCTGCATCAAACACATGAATGTAGTTCCTTGGGGGGGGTTCAAAATTTTCTAATTTTCTCTCGATTATGCTGCCAGAAGAGATTCTGCTGCGTAATTGAACATGTTAAAAGAGTTCGTTTGAAATGCTTTTCTAAGACGCCTTTTTGAAGGATGAACACGATTCATCTAGGTGTACATGGCTAGTCAAAATTATGATATGATACAAAAACATTATTGAGGCTATTGAGTAAGGCATCAGAGGAAGGTGTGAAGCTTTTCATTCATTGAGGAATGTCATTCAGGATCAACTGATCCCTGTTTTGAAGGTTCAGGGTGAATCAGACCAATTTTGTTGAAAACTATTGTAGTAGTAGCAAATACATGTTTCAGTTGAGAGGGTTGCGCATCTCGCATTTTTGCAAACCAAAGCTACTAACGGTGGTATCTTAGTGAGCAACTGCTGCAATAAAAACCTACTGTGATACAGCAAAGCTGCCTCACTGGTACAGAAAGCGCTTGTGCTTAACCTATCCCATAGGATAGAAGAACTAGTTGTCCCTGACATGACTACCTTATGAGATGCACTCATAACTCAGAAACCAGTAGCAATTTGGCTGGTACTGTTTCCACTGCGTCCCATCTCTCTATCATAAACTAAACTGACAGTCTTCACGACTATTGCCCGTCCTCATGTTCAGAAAGTAAGCCTGGCAACACTTCATTTTCCCTATTGCTTAACATTATCTGAAGGTATGGGACTCCGTCTCTAAGAAATTGGAGTTTCCCAGAAACCGCCACGTGGAGGGTGGCTTACTACTACGGTTTAGGTGCTCTGCTTTTTTAAAAAAATTTCCAGTGGCCAAGGTTACTGTATCAATCGACATTTTCCTAACATCTTAAACAAACAATATTTGTTTTTTTTGCTGAGATATATTAGTGAGATAGTTACTTTTAAATGCAAATTGGAAATCCTACAATGCAGGTACCATTTCACAGTTGCAAACTGCTCAATGTATAAAGAGTTAAGTTCAGCTCGGTTCTTTTTCGGTTTAGTTTTGGCTTGTAATATTTGATTTGCAAACGGCTTAAACCTTTTCAAAATTTTTAAAATGACTTAATTACGTCATTGATTTAAAAAAAATACTTCAAAGCTGTGTCGAAGTTTACAAATTTCTCCTTACTGATTTTCGGTTTATATGGCCAGGGACGGAAGGGCAAGCTAAGGAGATTCACTAGCGAAAATATTTTTTGTAAATGAACTTTGATTTTCGTCCAGTTTTTAAACGCTTAAATTTACTAGCTTTAAACGACTAGGTTCAATTCAGCTTTATTTTGAAAGAGTTCTGCTTGGTTTTTGAAAATTTAAACCGCTTGCAACTGTGTACCAACTAAATCTCATATATAAAAAGTAATGCTTCATTAAATTTTAAAGCTACAATATTTGAGAGTGCTATAGTGTTTAACTTATTTCCTCATCCTCACCCAGTGGCATACATGATATGGTAGCTGAAGAATGTATACATACACTAAGTATAAATCTACATTAACTCTCTAATGACCATAGTTGCAAATTTGCAATTTCAGTTAAACCAATGTGTAATTTCCATATTGTATACATTTTGAGCAAAAACGTAATATCATGATTACCCCTATGGCAAAATAGACACCGATTGTTTGTGATTTACTCAACTTATTGACATTGGAGTAGGATTTTTGGAGGCTCTTAATAAACATAATTTATTTTCAAAAATACAAAACTCCGCATTGTTAGAAATATTTTACGATATCTCATATTTGAGGGAAGAATCCAAAAGAGTTCTTCCAAACTCAGAGAACTGCAATGTCAGCAATACAATCATTTTGAATGATAATAGTCTATTGCTAGGTGCTAAATTCGTTCAATAAAGTAAAGTAGCAAATTTGCAGGTTATCATAATGTAAATTCTTATATCTTGAAAAAAGTGATGTTATCTAATGTATATCAAATCATTATATTCATTTTTTGTAATTTTTAAGGAATACTATTGTAGATGAACTTGTATATGCAAAGATGTACACAAATAAATGTAGGGACATTAAACATTTTTCTCATACAGATGATAATATAATTCAATGCTAGTTTGCATATGTACAAAAGGCTTCCTATCCATTAGAATTTAATAACAATGTCTGGATTAGGGCTCATTCTTTCGCTTTAACATTTCAAGCAATTTTATGAATGTAAGTATATTTGCAAATTTCCATACTACTGATGGAATTGCAAAAATGATACTAAACCAGAAAAGCTAATGAATTTTTTTCATGCTCAATCCAAAGATGGAATATCAAAATACAAAAAATATTTTTAAACTTGTTTATTGTGCTTTCGCATTACAGTGTTAATTTACCTATCTTTGTTCTTACAAAATATCATAAATATCATAAATACAATTAACACCTCTTGCGACATACGCCTAAAACAAAGATTATTTGAAAATGTGTGAGCATTTTAATTTCATTTTATTGAATTTTTCGGTAAATTTGCTGTGTAATAATTTTAGAACTACTTAGTTATGGGATCTCATACTATGTGTGACTTGACATTGCAAAAAGGGTGTAGCAATTGTAAGCTACGTAGATTATGTGATTAGTCATGCGTGATCTGTCACAATTTTGTAGAATAATAATAAGCGATGTGACATTTTTTGTTACTTGCTACCAATCACATAGTCTAACCATAGCCTAAGGTTGATTGTGAAACTTAAATTTATACAGGAATCTTGATGGAACACTCTTTGTAACTCAATTACAGCAGTTTAAAGATCCGCTGATTTAAATTGAATATATATAAATAACGTGAAAATGCTTTCTACAGCCAATTCTTCTAAGCTGGCTACGGCACTATTCTTCTAACCTGGCTACGGCACTACTTCAGCTGTAATTATTCCACATTTTTCATGTAGACTACACTTTCTAGTAGAAGCCCATACCCAGTAGCTCTTTTGATGACATCCCTGATATATATATATATATATATATATATATATATTAGAAGTAATATACTGAGCTTTGCATTATTCATTTTTAAACGCTTTGAAAAATATAGAACGGTTTCGATTCTGAAAATTAGTTAATTTACATGAAACCGGATATAAGCATTTAATTTTTTTTCAGGAACCCACAAAAAATTCCTCTGCAGCGCAAGGTTAACTGTGTTGAAAAAGCAATTGTGTAACTTCTATGATATTAACCGTATTATTCATAATCATTACCTTTGAAACAAGTACAAAATTTTTGTACATTCAAGGCCTACTAAATATATGTATATTAAGTTGAGTATATTAAGTTGTCATTGGTATATGTTTTTATCAGAAATGGACTTAAGACTATGGATTTCGGGAAAGCTTACATAGAGCATAGCATAAACGGTTGAAGTATATATATATATATATATATATATATATATTTGAATATATATTTGAATTATTTCCAAACATGAAGTTCACCAAATACAAGGTGAATGGAATATTTGCGTTTTACAAAACGTCATGGAGCTGAAACAAGAATGTCTGCTTACAGTCTTGCCCATAAAAACATTCCTTGTGAACCTTAAAAGTACTTGAATTTTTGAAGAATTTTCGAACGAATTTATTTTGGCACCTAAATTTTAAGCAATTTTGAAATTATTTGAAAGAAAATTTATTCGAAGACCTTGAAAATTGCAATCGAAGCTCTTGCAAAAATAATTTTTCCTCGAATTCTGATTGAATTTTATTGATTTGCAAAATATGTGCTAGAGAAAATCTGTTCTTGTTTCGAATTTTAGGATAATATTTTGCGTATTATTAAACCCCAAAACAACATATTTTGCCTTTAAGGGATTTAGTGCTTAAGCCTGCTGCTCTGTTATGGTAAAAATTTGTCACTTAAGTTATTCGTGTGTTTGAATTACAATAAAATATGGAACTTTTTCAGTGGAAAATCCAATTTGAATACTTCGCAGAACCTGTCCAGATAATAAATGAGCTCTAAAGTACATGGAAGCAACAGCCCACTTCAACTACTTTTTTATTATTCTGCCTACGGCAAGACGAATTCCGACTTTGTACATGACGAGCAAATCAAAAATGAAAATGGAAAGCGAGTCTATTTCCTATCCATTGGTACCTTCACAATTAAGATATCTATATATTATTTAGTAAGTCATAAGCGTTTAAATTTTTTGTAGAACCCACTACAAATTGTAGAAAAATACTTGGGCATGTTTAGGGCTAAATTCTCATTCTGGATTATTATTACTTTCATTAACATAAATTTGAAGTGTACTGTACTGCCAGACAACGAACGATCAAATATTATAAAACATATCCCATGTGAAGTATTGATTTACATGTAAAAGTCTAAGCAAACATTTTATGTAATCATTTCAAGTTGATTGATGATGTTCAACTCTTTTAATTTTCTATAAGGGTCTGCTCAGAGTTTTTATAATTGATCTACAATGTACATGTATACCTTAAAACGAGTTTCTTAAAAGAATTTTAAGTAATGCTGGGGCATAGATTTGAAATTCAATGTGCCCTCGAGGCATTGGTAAAGTATAGGCTATTATTTTGTTAGAATTTTTGGAAATTGAATATGTACAATAGCTTAATTATATATACAAAACTCAAATCAGAAGTTCTTTTCGAAACACACACTTGATTTTTAGGGGTTTGATACCGTCTTAATTCGCAGCAAATTCAGAAATGTTTCTTCATAAGTCCTTCCTAGCAAAACGTTGTTTATCAACATATTTCTGACTAAAGTCTAACTACAGTGGGCGACCTGTTTTGAGCTAACTGTAACTTTTTCCAGTTTTTTTTAACATTTTGCCCTACAAAAGTGCAAAAAATGTAGTAGTTATAAAATTTAAATTTGCATTGTAAAATCTGAAGGCACATAGAAAGTGAAACTTTAGAGCAAATAAGAAAATAATTATATTGCAAATTTCTTATGAAGAACATATTCCCTACATAATATGGCTTTGGAACATTTCGCATAAGCACAATGCATTTAAGTAGCAACCATCGTACTGCGTTTGTTACATTTCTTTGACTGAGAAAATTTCTCAATTGAAAATAGAAAAGCAATTTTGAAAATGTCTAAAGATCTTATTAACTTTAAATTTCGAAAAGAAACATTTTGACAACTAATTATAAATATACTAATTATATTTAAATCTTTTGAAAACCAAAGTGAGTTACTCTTAATATACTAGATTTATAACCTTGTTAACACCTCAGGGATATATTTTCGCTTTCAAAAATAGCTTTTTACAAAATTCAATTTCTTTCTATTTTTAATTTGAAAGAGACTTGTAGCAGAATAGGGTGGAGCGGGTGTGAGGCCTCAAATTCACTGAGGCTCTTTTTGAATAAGTAAGAATACATATTATCTGATAGTGGTCTAGTGTGATCAAAATTTCCTTAAAAATCATAAGGCACTATAATAAAATAGGCAAGAAACATGGAGCATAATAATTAATAAAGTGGGTGCCAGCTTGAAAATTTGTTCGAGAAGCAACCTCCAAATATCCCCTATCCCACTTCTATCCTCACATCTTGCTTAACCTTAAACAGCTTGGGGTCCTTTTTAAAAGACAAACCGTTTCTCCAAGTCTATTTCCAAATTTAAAAATTTTGTAACATGCGTAGGTCTATTGGGCAATATTGAAAAATTTATATTAAAGCTTATTGCTGTAACAGAAGTTGTTTAACATATTAACAAGTTTTCTGTGAAAATTTTGAATTTTTGAAAAAGATTTAAATTCTTTCCATACCAAGTGTTCATGTATTTAGAAGGTTTTGAGGCCATTGAGGTAACAAAGAACGTTGATTGTTTCTTGATATGTGCAAGGATATTCCAAACCCATTGAGCATTGCCGTGTGCAAACTCGGTGTTGAATGCGTTTAGATTTTTTTTTATATGATCATGAAAATTTTTTAAAATCCCCACTCTGTTTGAGTTTAAAATGTTTATAAGGACAGACTACCTGTAACAGTGAACTTCTAAGTGTGGTGTGTTTGCAACTAAGATCAACGTTTGCTTGGCAAAATTTGTTCTCATAAAAATGTCATAAAAAATAAAATAATTAAAAATTCTATAAATTGGTAGATATATTCGCAGTCCTGGTAAATGTTGTATTTCCGGAATTTGGAAGCAGTGCGTCGCCATCAAAGCAATAACGGATGCACGTGTGAAGGATATCCTGCTACTCATCTAAATTAATTTCCATTCCGAAAATTATATTAAAAATTTAAATGCACACTTTCAAAAGTGAAAGTGAAATCAAAATTCCACTCATTATTATTCATCAAATTTTCGATATATTAATTCGACTAGACATACATTTGTGTGTAATAAACCATAAAGTTTTGTGAATCTACAAATTATTTACTATAGTTAATTAGATGTTTGCAGGATTATTGAATTTAAACATTGTTAATCAATACCCTCGTTTACACGAGATACGGAGCAGCTAAATTCAGCGTCGTAGCAATACCGGCACCATTTGTAGATCAAAATGGTGTTTCATAGATTTTATTAATCCGGGTTTACACGTGCTCTGCTTTAATAAGATATATATATTCTTATTGGTAGGAAGCCAATCACAATTGAAGAAGGCTAACAAAATGATTGACACTAATACGGCTTGATGCGGATGAGCTTATTCTGCTCCGGAGGAGCTATTAAATCAAGATAACGCGGCTACTAAAGCGGAGCATGTGTAGACGCCCTTAATGCGGCTAGCAGCATCATTCGCTTTTTACCGGATCATCCGCCTCGAGTAAACGGCCTAATATATTTCCAAAAAATTCCCCCTTGATTATAAAAGGTCATGCATTTTGTGGGGAGGTTTTGTTTGATCAGACTTTAACAAACTTTGGTGAAGAAGCTGCAGCTACGAAACCCTGTTTTTAGAATGGCATGAACTGGACTGTGTTGCAATGAAATTTTGATGTTCTTAGGGAACCCAAATTAAGGAATTTTGCTGTCTTGTAGTCTGGAAAAAATGCTTCTTTGGATTATAAAATAATTTACCGGGAAATGAGATTTGCATTATACGTAATTCGAGTGCAGTCATTGTTCAATATGTATACAAAGTGATGTCAAAATCTTTACCAGATATTAGCCTAATAGATTCTTCAATCCTTGAAAAGGAGCTAAATGTCCTTCTAAGAGTTATTAACAAATTTTGTAGGAAAAACATGTGTATGTCTACTATGGTTCTTCTCAATGACTATTTAAGAATGTCAATGCCAAAAAATGTTTGTGTACGTTCTTGCAATTTCGTTTTTTAAAAAAATCTAAAGGACAATTTTTGCTCACATCCTGTATCTTAACTCCCTTCAGAAGCATTAAAAAACGCTTAGATAAAAAGCAAGCAAAGCTTAGAAACAGTTTTCAGTTTGAAATATAATAAAATAAAATTGGCTAGAACACTTAAAATATTTAGTTCTAGAATCATTCTTTTTCACACTGCAGACACTCTAACATTGTATCAATCATTAAAATTAATAGTAATTATTATTTTAAAGCGTAGGCTTATTGCTGCGCATCACTTACAACATCAGTGCAAGGTAGCTTACTATGCACAGTTTGTATAAAAATCACGCAGTTGATTTTATACACCATACTGCGATTAATATTGTATTGCAAATAATTTGGTCTCAAAAAATTTGCTTTGAAATAGTTTTTGTTTGTTTTTTGAAAAACGGTTTTTTCAACCCTGTTGAACTATTTACATATTTCTGCAAATAACTATTGATATCAGTTTTTGTTTATAAATAGCGAATTATCATCGGACATTCCTCTTGCATGCGGAGTTTCCCAGGGTTCGACTCTTGGCCCTTCGTTATTCGTATTATGTGTTATGCAGATGACGTACAACTCTACATGGTATTTCATCGTGATGATGAAACCTGTATTTCAAGGTTCAAGGAATGAGTTAATGGAAACGAATGCTGTATGCATCTAACATGTTAGTATTAGCTGATGATAAATCAGAAGGACTTCTCGTGAACACTCAGTTTACATGTGGATGATATCAGAGATGGAAGTGGGGTGGGTCAACCCATGGGGCAAGGTGGGACGGGGCAGTTCGAGGTGGGTTTAGGGCAAGGTTTCTCTAAATTGGGTACCCATGGGTCAAAATTGGGCAAAAAAATTCTTGAGTTCAGTAAACTGACTCAAAAAACTGGCAGATTATAAAGGTTATTTTCTTGAATCAAAGTTCTTTGTTTGATTAAATTTTGGTTGTATTTTGATAAATCAAGTACAATGCATTTCTAGTTCTTGGTGAAATTCGATTCTATTCAATTATACCAAGAAGATTTTATCTGTTTTGTCATCAATAGGGTTTGCAAGTAATCTTGCATAAATATATTACATAATATATTAGCTTTATAGAGTTCACATTATATTATGTTTTGATATTAATAATGTGTTTTTAGCATTGTCATCACGTTTGTTATTAAATTCCCTTTGGTAGAAATAGTAGAGATGGCAGTTCAAAAATGATTCTGTATCTTCTAGGCAGCAAGGATTCAAAATAATTGGCAGTTATGGTGTGGTGTAGTGCCATGAAAATTTTAATAGTATAAAATGGAAACCTTCAAAGACGGATAATTGCTGATGCAATTTTTTGAGTGCGGATTCTTACGAAATTTTAAAATTTTTATCGAATGCTGACTATCTCATCAGTATACTTTCTTGGCCCGTAACATGTTCGCAATTGAATAAGAGCTGAAAATGTGTCAGCAGCGTATATATATATATATATATACATATAGATATAAATAAATAAATAAATATATATAAATATACATATATACATAGATATACACATATATATATATATATATATATATATATATATATATATATCATTTCAATCGAAGCTGAGATATAAGTATACACACTGAGCCATGTGTACTGACTTTAAAGGGATTAAGTACACACAAATTAATAATTTTATTCAAATGAAACAATAAAATTTCATATCAATTCTAGAATTGCCTCGAGTACCATTTTATCAATTTCGAGCAGGACTAAGAAGGGTTACTTTATCTCTTTGGCTAAATTTTACTGCAACCTTTTGAAGTTTAATCAAACCCACGATATTTTACATCTGAAAAATTTATTACATACCGCAAATGTCTTAGTTTTACATTATCCTAGCTGTGCTGGCACATTTAAATTATTGACCCAACTTTAGCCATTGTATGAACTCTAATGGTAAAACACCCAGAAAACTAATTGCAAAAAAATTCTTAGGGTGCTTATCCCTTATTACTAGAACCACCACGAGGGTCAAATTTGACCCCTAGACTGCTTTCAATCCTGGAACAATTTTAAGCAAATATTCAAATACTCTTATATTCAACCACTTTTGCTTATTGACCCTGAACTTTAGTTTGGCCACAATGACGTTCATGCTAGAAGAAGAAGAATAAACTTAAAAGTTCCCACTTCATCTTCAGTTTGTTAGTTTCCTTAGTATTCAGCCGCATTTTTAAGGAAAGCCACAATAATTAATTTTTCATTGAAATTGTAGGCTGTCATTATTTTGTATGTATGATTTATGGGTTACGCAAAAATTCTTTTAATCCGTATCCAATGCCAATTTTCATAGAATNATATTTATATATATATATATATGTATTAGAAGAATAGTTATTTTGAATTTCTGTTACTCTGCTTCAACTTCAGTGGGGACCTGTGCCCTTTGTGTCCAAGCCCCACTCCTTCCCCTATTGAAACAATTCACAAAGCGGTAGGTAAAGGAACATTGTTTCGATTTTACCACGCTAAATGTATAAAGGACCTTATATAACTATTTAGGAGTGTCCTTCCAAAATATGAGGTTGTCGCACTGAGTAATGAGAACCATTTACTGAAGCTCCTCTTAATAAAGATGACAGAGTGATGACCAATCTTTATTCTCAACCTTCCCACCTCACAGAATACTGTTTTATTAATAATATCCATAATTCAAGAATATTCTAATTAGAAAATCTGTGCAGCCTGATTACCATAGCAAAGAGTAGTGCGATCCTTTTGTGGAGGATATGACGAATCAGGTACCCATTGCTTATTCCAAAAAAAAATTATGATCATATTTTTTTGAAACATATTCGACAGAAATGTTTTTTTGTCTTTCTTATGAAGCACTGCAGCTCTCAGAAAATGTATTGTTGCTATGGGCTAATGCATAAGTATATTACACATTACTGTATTTGCTTAATTTTTTAAATGCTGGGCAATTCAGCCAAATTGTTCAAAGGAACTTACTTTGACATTCTACTTTTTCATACAACTGCTGCCGAAAGCATATCTTTTGTTAAAGTGTGGTAGCATATCCTAACAGTTATATATTGTTGTAAACTTCAAAGGGAAAGGTTGCTGCAACAAAATACTCGCATGCTTACTTATAGTAGCTTTAAATTTAAAGATCAATAATGGTCGGAGAAATGATCTTTCCTAGGGTTAAATTTTTTGCTATACAACAACAACAACATATATTTAAGTTCTCATGTACATATACATGTATTAAGTTTACAAACTTATTAAGAACATAAATAATGCAACTTTCTTCATATGTGCTTAGTTATGTCAGTAAATGTTTGTTTCTTGGTTACGTTTACAAATTACATATAATTTAAAAAATATTTTTACTTATTGTTCTTGAGTTGCACATCTTATTCTATAATTAGTCAGATAATTGATATTTTGTTGTGTAATCATGTTTTTCAACTTCTTCTTAAATATTGTAAAATTTTTTTCACTTCTTGTACTGTAATCCAGTTTGTTCCATAGTGATATTGAATAATTTAGGAATCCGTTCTTCATTACTTTTCTATTATACTTAGTTTTACCAAATGTAATTGTTCTTTGATTTAAATGATTAGAAATGTTCGATTTTCTTTTCCAAAATATCGATAAACATCTAATATTTTGAAGAGCTTCTAATGATCTTAGATGATATTTACACATTATTTCTTTTTTATTTTTGTTGCTAATTATGTTTATTCCCCATTTAAATACTTTCTCTAATTTCGATTTTGCCTTTTTATTTAAGTTCGTTAATAAACAAGATGAGTACAAGAAATGGGATAAAACAAGTGATCGAAAGAGTATTACCTTCCATTCTATTGGTATAAACTTTCCAATTTTTTGAATTGATCTTATACCATACGCCATTTTCTTTATGATGTTGTTTGCCTCGTCTTCAAAATTCACTTTATTATCAATTACTACTCCCAAATATTTCATTTTTGGTGATTCGTGAATGATGTTGTTACATATCTTAATACTTTCTAATGTTGATTCATTTCTTCTATTCTTAATTACCATAAATATAGTTTTTTCAATATTTAATTTTAACAAATTATTATTAAAGAATGATTGCAATTTTTCAACATTTTCCTGTAAATTTAAAATATCATTACAATAAATAAGAGTATCATCTGCAAATTGTACATGATTACTATTAATGTGCTGATCCATATCATTTACATATAACTTAAATAGTAATGGACCCAGTACTGATCCTTGTGGTACTCCATGGTTTATTTCTAATGAATTTGATATTTCTTCGTTGAGTTTCACATACTGATATCTATTACTTAAGTAACTATTTAATAATTCTATTAATGAATCACTAAAATTATAAATCTGCTTTAACTTTTCCAATAAAATAGCATGGTTTATTGAATTAAATGCCTTTGAAATATCTAATGATGCTATATATATTTTTTCATTCCTATCTAATTTTGATCTCCAGTCTTCAACAGCATAAAGTAAGGCATCATTTGTAGAGGTATCTTTTTTGAAATCCAAACTGATGTTTTGATATTAATTGATTTTGTTCCACATATAGGTTAATTTGGTTGAATAATAATTTTTCAAATATTTTATTAATTATTGTTAATACTGAAATTGGTCGGTAATTTTCTGCAAGATCTTTTCTTCCCTTTTTATATATTGGTGTAACTTTAGCAATTTTTAAGTAATCAGGGTAAGTTGATTCTGCCAAGCATTGATTAAATAAGTCACACAAAGGTCTCAATAAAATACACAAGGCACCTTTCAAAAACCAAGGAGGAAATTCACAATGACCTTTCGCTTTGTTCCAATTAATTTTCTTTGTTTCTTTGTAAAATTCTACTAATGTAATAAATCTTGGTTTATAGGGATCATCATGTTTTCTAATATTGCGATGCTTATGATATAAATGTTTGAACTTTGTATTTAGGTTGTCATTCATTCCTAGTTTCACAAATCTTTCATTTAAAATATTACTAATTTCTTTGTCATTTGTAATATATTCACCATCATCATTTATTATATAAGGAATTTCATTTTCTTCTTTAAAATTTAAAAAATTCGAAATAAATGACCACTTTTGTTTAATAGATTTTTTTCATTAAAAGATTTTTGTAAAAAAGCTTGTAGATCAAAATTACATTTTGTTGAGGCTTTATTTCTTAATGTTTTATAATGATCATAGTTGGCTTTCGATCTGTTTTGACAAAAAATTGCATATGCCTTATGCTTTTTTCTAATGCATTCTTTCGTTTCTTTAGATATCCATATCTTCCACGTTTTGTTACTATTCTTTACGTTGGGTTTTTGAATCTTTATAATAGGACAAAGCTTATGATAAATACTTGTTAAATTATCAATTATAAATATCATTTTTTGATCCACTGTTGTGCCAAAGTAATAATCATTCCAATTTAAGTTGATCAATTCCTTCAAAAAATTTTTGTTGTAAAAGAATTTCTTTGAATAAAATCTTTTAGTGGAATATATCAGTGAATCTGTTTGAGTCATTATGTTATCCAATATTGCACATGTCAGTAAATGGTCTGATATGAAAAAATCTGTAACAAAAACTTCATAAGTCTTAATGCTTGAGATGTCAGTAATGATATAATCAATCAAAGACGACTTAACAAAGTTTATATGCGTTGGTATATTTTTATTCAGAACTTCCATATTAAAGACATCAATTAAATCGTTAATTTTCCTTTTTTCAATTTCACATAAATAATTTTGGTTATAATCACCCATAATAATAACTAAGTTTGTTGTTTGATTTGCAATGCAAATTTCTTTGTATAAATTTTCTTCAAAAGCTTGAAATGATTGTTTCTTACTACAATAACTTATATTGATCAAATAACAGACTCCACATATATTAAATTGAACCCATAAGCTATCAAATTCAGAATCATTTTCAGAAATATCATCTCTGATTATTGGTTTGAATTTGCGTGGTATATTTAGTAAAACACCACCACCTCTAGTTTTATGTGTTAAATCTTGTCTTCTATCTCTTCGTAAGATCAAAAATTTGTCATTTAAGCTTCTTAAGTGGTCATTAGATTTTAACCAAGTTTCCGTCACGCCAATGATTGTACTGTCATCAAAATTCTGAATTAGATCATAAATTTATCAACTTTATTCACAATACTCTGGAAATTGGTATTTACTAATTTTAATTTATTCTTCTTAGTTACAATTTTTTCATTTACTTTGTTGCAGGGTATGATATTTTCATATGCACTTTTATTACAATTCATGATTGGTCTTCAAAATAGTTAACTGCATTTGATTTTTATATAAAGGACACTCTTTGCTAAATGCGTTATGGTTACTATGTGATTTCTGAAACATATTTGAATTTTTGCAGTTTATGCATTTATGCATTTCCTTAGCATTTTTAACTGGACAATTCTTATAGTTGTGATTATCCATGCAGTACATACAGTTAGATGTTTTCATTGAACATACCTTTGTAGAATGACCAAATTCACCACAGTTACTACATTTTCTTACATAATAATGATCAAAAGTACGAACAATTCCAAAACCAAGCTTTAATTTTTTTCCAACCAGTACATGTCTCAATTTTGCTGAAACCTTCATTATTATTTCTTTGCATTTGCTATAATTGTTAACATTACTGTATATTAATTCACAATGTTCCATTTCAAAATCCTTGAGAATATTTTCATTATCAGCAAATAGTTTAGATTTAAATTCCTTAAAGTTAGTTACGTCTTCATATAAAGGTATATTAGTAATTTTGATTTTTGGCATAAGTTTGATCGATTTTTTTATGTTTATGTTCCTCAATTTACCAAGTGCTCTTTCTGTAATATTTGCATCTTCATCAGATTTACAAAGTAAGATAATATCATTTTTGTCATTTAATTTTATTTGTTCTACACTTGGCCCTTTCGTTCCCAAATTTTTAATTGACTTTTCAACATTTTGAACAATTTTTTTGCATTCTTTTTCATTTAAACTACCATCATCATTTTTTAAATTATTACTTGAAATGACTAATTTTGGCTTAAATATCTTCGAATGTTGAAATTCTTTGATTGTAGGAGTAATAGTATTACTCAATTTTACATTTTCACATTGATTTTTCAAGCATTTAATGAATTTCGACTTTATGCCACAAACAATATCTTCATATTCAAGTTTTAATGCATCTGATAATTTTAGTTCATTAATAAAGTCATCAAGATTAGAAAAATCTTTAAATAGCGCGTTTATTCGTCCATCCTCTATAAGAGGACTAGCTTTTAGAATTTCTGAATAATGCATATGATTGTTAATTAAGCAAAAAATAAATCTTACCGTTTAACAATCTCCCATACGCGAGCATGTTTATGATAAAATGCAAGGTGCATTTTCGAAGGAGTATAGAAGGAAAACTAAATCTTTCAAAAAAAATCAATTAAAATTTGAATTCACAATGAGAACATATTAAGCTTGATCAAGAAATCATACTCTTAAATGTATGTATGTTAGAAAAAATAATATTCACTAATGAATTTCAACAAAATGCAGAAATTTTCTTCGTTTTTTATTTCAAAGAAAAACAATTTCTCTCCATAGTTTAAAATATGTCATTTTTATTTAACAAGATGTTGCTGATACAAAAACCATTCACATATAATGAAAATCATTTACATTTGAGAAAGATAATTTGCTTTTAATATTGCTGTGTACAAGACATGAGTATTGTGGGCAATCTGTTTTTTCAAGCAACTTCAACTATAGCAAGAAAGGATACTGCTTGCAATTGATGAACTATGTTGATTTCATTTTGTGGAGAAGAGATTCTTAATGGTTAAAATTTTGAAGAAAGTTTATTAAAAGATGGTTGTATGCTATTTATCTCAAAGAAATGTCTAATTGAAAATGTGAAACAGCAACTTCAGAAATAATATTTACATTAAAAACATGCACTTTTGATAATGAGTGATATGTTGCTAGTACTTCAGTTAACATCGCGTACCCATAGGCAATGCCGTAGCCAGGACTCGAAAAAATTTGCAAAAAGATACTGCTGTTTGACAAAAAATTTAAAATGATTAATGCAAACAGTACCGGTCTTAGGGGAGGGATGCCATGAGCCTTGCACTAAAAATATCTGCTGAAAATGTATTAGTAAATATGAACTTTTAATAATTAACATTAGAGTATATAATAATAAAATAACTTACTAAATTCAGACATATAAGAACAAAATTTGTGTTTTTATGAGAGCACTCTAAAAATTGTCATGTTATTTTTCACGAGAGTGCTTCAAATTTAATCAATATTATCAATAGAGAGTGATATTGCCAGAAATCAGGCACGGCTTTAGGGGGAGGCACCCGGGGGCCAGATTCTTAGATTTTTGTAAAAGTGTCTTCCTCAAATATTTTTTATGTTGATGTTTGCAATTTTCATCCAACAATTTAAGGTGAGCAATGCATTAATTTGCACATTTAGAGGTTACATTTTACAACGAAATTTTCTCTTGGAGCTATTTTTGTTTAAATTTCCATTTTAGTTTACGTTTTCTTGAAACAAAATTGGATGGTGCTCCCCTGTTTTAAAAAGCTTAAAGCAGCGCTTGCCAGAAATTTTGATTTTTCCAAAATAAGTAGGCGATTTTAATCAAAGATAGCGAGAAAAATGTGTATGTAAATGAATCTTATTGTTAATTGCAATATAGGTGTTTGTTTTTCTATTTGCTTAACCTTTCTTCGTTATCTTTTACTTTTATGTACCACACGTTTTTAATAATCTCAAAGTTTGTTAGGTAGTACCAGTGCCGTACCCAGGAAGGGGGACATGGTGGAATGCCCCCATCAGATTTCCAAATTTAATTTTGACTGGATAAATCAAAAAAAATTTCGTAAAAAATTGAAAAATTTAAAATCTAGGATCGTGAAATGCATTTTTTAGGGTCTATTTTCTCAATATCTTCAAAGATTTTCGCGGGATTTCACCGCGCATTAGGGAATAACAATGATGTCCCCCCTTCAGAAAATCCTGGGTAAGCTACTGGGTAATACAGTTTTGAATTGTATTAATTAGATGCAACTGTCCTCATAAAACAGTTTTACAACAAATAAATATGGGGCTGAAACGTACTTCACGATGACAAAGACTTTTTTATTACTAAGGCGAACAAAAGTAAAAAATTCAAAATTGAAATAATGCTCAATTTTGTCCAAATAGTTAGAAATGTAATTGTCTTAATAATTCATTTGCGAACATATTTTAAAAATTTTAATGCCAAAATAAAGTCAAATTTTTACAACATTCGGAATCAGGTAAAAAAATTTTGAAATTTTCTTTGAGAACAAATTTTTAGGTGAATTTTTTTGGCAGAGAAACATGTATGAATAATTTTCATAAGAAGCTCTTTAAATCATATAATTAATACAAATAATTAGCAACATTTTTTAATAGTATAAGATTTCATAAAATTTATGGGTTTTGCACTTAAATTGAAAACAAACCTTTAAGTAGGAGGAAACCTCTACCTATAAGCCTAAATCCTCATTTCCAGGTTTTAAAAATATAGATTTCTTGGTTCCAAGAACATGGGAAAATATCACTGCACAATTTTCAACGATTAAAATAGAGATAAAGTTAGAGTAAGCATTTAATTAATATTTTAATATTTTACCAATGTTTATAAAAATAACTTTACTAAGGGTGTCATTGCTAAAAAAGCAAGAACTGCTATCAATGAGACAATAATGCAAAAGTTTGTGAAGGGAAAAATTACTTGGAAATAAATTGGAGTTTTAAAATGCTTTGAGTCTGAATCCACCTCTATTTTGGATGCCTCGTCGAAAATTTAGACCTATATATTACATCTCTTCATTAATGTCCTACAGAATACGTATTGCTGAAAATTCTAAGGATAATGTGCAGTTTAACATTCGTGCTTCTTACTACATAGTTGATTATGCTTAGTATAGAATACACAAATTTTACAAAAGCAAAAAAATCTCTAGGTCAATTTTTTAGGAAAAAATTTACGTTTTTAAGTAAAAAAAGTCAAAATTTTGTTTCAAAATTTCAAATTTTTTAGGTAAAAATATCGCGCTGGTTATTACTTTACTATTTCACTCATATGTCGTATTTTGGCTCGTGCCCCACCATAAGGCCAGCCCTTATTGCCAAAGCCTATATATGAAATTTACAGCAATGTATATTCCTAGTTTTATCATATTATTAGAAAGGAAGGTTTAAAAATTGATTAACTATTTTTGTATATTTTTATAATCCCTTTCTAAGTTCTGATAGAAATTACAGTGAGATTAGATGATGTGAAAACAGTTTATGTCATAGGCGGATTAAACTGCGTTTACCATTACGCGCAATTGCTGAAAAATTTTAAAAAATTGCCATTAATATTTTGTCTTTACACTATTTTAACATACGTTGTCAACCAATTTTACAATGTTTTCCATCAACATTGTAAAAAACTGGCATTGTTAATTCGGTTTTCGTAATATATAGTCAATATTATTTTCTATTATTGATTTATCATAAATTTTAGTTGGATCAGTTTTTGAATTAAAAAATCGAAGTAACACTAGACGTTTTAATTCCGTCAAATTTCTAAATATGCCTTTGATTTCTTAGCAATTATTGTGTTTTATATGAATAGTCACCAGTCCTCTTGTAATTGTGTGAGAACTCTTATCTTTTTTATGCTCCCCTCTTCCTGCTCTTTAAATTACAAGAAATGTTATCAATGCAAAAGCACAGCTGCAGTTTCCTCAATTTATGCGTTGCCGTCGTTTCTCTATACTATTCGAATGTTTTGATACACCGCCTAGTGTTCATTGTTGGCATTGCTTCATTCATAGTTTACACGCCAGTTTCAAAGCTCACACATTATTAAACGGTGTATAGATAAAGAAGTCCTGTACTTTTAGTCAAATGTGACATAGTAACACGTTTTATTCTGGATAATTTACTTTCGAAATGCGTGTTTTAAAATTTGCTATACTTTTAACGATTGTTTACTGTGTTTCTTCAACGAATGATACTAACGGGGACTCTCCAGGTGTTGAAGATGAATGTCCCAAAATTAAAGAATGTAGTGACGGATTAATTTTACCTGCATGGACTCCGCCAGCAAAGGGTGCCACTAAAATTATTCGTGGAACTGTTTATCTTGTTGCTCTACTTTACATGTTTCTTGGTGTTGCTATTATTGCAGATAGATTCATGTCTGCTATTGAAGTAATCACCTCGCAGGATAAAAGAGTAACTGTCACAGATAAGGATGGTTGTAAGGAAGTTTTAGACGTTAAGGTTTGGAATGAAACAATTGCGAACTTAACTTTAATGGCGTTGGGCTCTTCTGCTCCCGAGATACTGCTTTCCGTGATTGAGATTATTGGTAGTGGATTTAAAGCTGGCGATCTTGGTCCAGGTACAATTGTTGGTAGCGCAGCTTTTAATTTACTAGTAATTATTGCTGTATGCGTGATTGTCATACCCTCTGGGGAAAGTCGAAGCATTAAAAGTTTAGGCGTATTTGCAATTACTGCTATATTTAGTTTGTTTGCATATGTTTGGCTTCTACTTATAATTAAGGTGTTTTCTCCTGAAGAAGTTACAATTATTGAGGCCTTGATTACACTTTTATGTTTTCCATTGGTAGTTTTTCTTGCTTACGCCGCAGACACAGGATTGTTTCGACATATAAGCAAAGGATTTGGTTATAGAATTATTTCAGCAAGGAAAAGCGAAGATGTTGAACTACAAGATAATCCAGCCATGTGCCGAAATGACCATGAGTCCAGCAAAGCAGAATTGATTAATAAACTTATCAAAGAACGAAAAGCAAACCAACAGTCGGGTGATATTTATGACATCTTGGAAAGTAAAGAAGCGCAGAAGCTGATTAGAAGCCGTGCATACTACAAGAAGTTGAGTACAAACACATTTTCAGGTGGGAAAAATCCAATGAAGTCTGCAAAAAGTATTGTTTCTAGAGAACTAGAGGAATCTAAGAAAGAAAAAACCTCTCCAAAGAAGAAAAAACTAAAGCAACAGCACATCTCATTTGAAAAAGATACCTACGTAATTGAAGAAGACAAAGGTCATGTTGAAGTTTTTGTAAAACGAACTGGACCTGGAATTGATGCAAGTGTTATTGAGGTAGATTTCAAGACTGCCGAGGGCACTGCTAAAAGCCCAGACGATTACCATCATACAGAAGGTAAACTTACCTTTGATAAAAACTGTGATACAGCTAGTATAAAAGTACCCATAATTGATGACGAATCGTTTGAAGAAACAGAATTTTTTCATATTGAACTTAGTAACCTTATATTTAAAGAAAATGAAGGTAAGCTTTTAGAGCCACAGTTTGAGTTGCAAAAGACAACCATTTACATTGTAGATGATGACTTTAATGGTACTTTTCAGTTCAGTCAGAACACTGTTAATTGCTATGAAACTGATGGTACTGTGGAAATAGAAGTCCTTCGTCAAGAAGGCAGAAGAGGTAGAGTCATATTGCCTTTCCACTATGCTGATGGACTAGCAAAGTATGGTGAAGACTATGAAATTCATGAGTCTCACAAATTCGGTGGAAATAGATTGGCAGTTATATTTGAAAATAATCAGAGCTCCTCAGTTATTAAAGTCAACATTACCAATGACGATGAGTATGAGAAAAAGGAAGATTTTCGAATAATATTGGACCAACCCGAATTAATCGTCAATGAGGACCAAGGATCATTTGATACCAAAATTCGACCTGATGGAAAAGTTAAAGCAGAAGACAAAGGTTTGCCGCGGTTAGCAACTCAAATGAAAGATACTAGCTGTACTATAATAATAATTGAAGATTCAAAGCGAACCGAGGACAAGAAAATAGTTAGTAAACTCACCGATTTCCCAGGAATTATGAGCAAGTCAACATGGGCAGATCAATTCCACGAAGCTTTAACACTTCCTGGAGGTGACGGGGAAGAAGAGAGCTCTTGCTGCTCAAAGTTTTGCGACTATGTTATGTTTGTCTTAAGTTTTCCATGGAAATTAATGTTTGCCTTAGTACCTCCTCCAGGCATTTGGAATGGATGGGCTTGCTTTCTAGTGAGTATTACCCTAATTGGTATGATGACCGCTGTCATTGGAGACATTGCTACTCATTTTGGGTGCACAGTTGGTCTTGTAGACACGGTTACAGCTATATCCTTAGTTGCTTTAGGAACTAGTGTACCGGATACTTTTGCTAGTAAAGTAGCAGCTGTAAATGAAGAATACGCTGATTCATCAGTAGGAAATGTCACTGGCAGCAATGCTGTCAACGTGTTCTTAGGTATTGGTGTGGCGTGGAGGCTTGTCGCTTTTTTTCATTTTTTTTTAGGAACAAAAAGAGGAGTTTTCGTTCCACCAGGAGCTTTTGCTTTCTCAGTTACTATATTTTTGATATGTGCAGTCGTTTGCATTGCCATATTGATATTGAAAAGGAAGATTTTCCCCCGGGGAATTTGGGGGGGTCCTTTTCGGAAAAAAACGCCGCGGGGATTTTTTTTATTCTTTTGGGGGTTTTTCAAATTAGTTTTTTTTTCTTTATTTCCTTTTGCGTCATTTAAAGGTTTTTATGTAAAGCTTTTTGTAAAAGTCTAATTTTCTATTTTATTACTAATTCTTAATAAATTTTTTTAATATTTATATTTCTTCAACTGCAATATAAGTTAATTAATTACATATATTTAAGTAATTTCAAATTTGGATTCATTTGATCCCCACCTTATATACTTAGCAAAATCTCATCCAATTAAAGAATTTTAATTAACAAAAAATTTCTCAAATAATCCAGACATTTACTTTATATAACACATTGACTGTTGTGTATCCACATATTGGATATGTTTCAAATGTGTTATGTGTCCATATTATTATCCAGACTTGTCAACGAGCCCATGGAATTCATTAAAAAAATTGTGAGCCATGGAACAAATCAAAGATTTGGTCGTGGAAGTCAATGTGTTAACAAAGAAATGAACAAGTCCAATAGCTGAATAGACGAGCATCTTGAAATTTGGGTCAAAATCAGGAGCGAATAAGTGATGAGGTTTCAATTGAAAATTAATTTAAATTTTTCCATTAATTTTCTTAAGTTTATCAACGCCCTTTCTATTTACAAAAAAGCAGGAAGTGTATGCCACTTCCAAAAATATTTGATATGGATTTTTCACTGTGAAATTACATTCATTTATCAATTTATTTGAATGACATGCAAGAAAGTCTATCCGAACAATGTGTAGGTGTATTTCTGCTTTGAAGTCAATTTCAATGCAAACCAATCTCTTATATGTACATTGAATGATTTATTAATTTCTTTTACAAACTGCAATCAAGTCTTCGTGGCTTAAAATTGCTTGGATGTCTTGTTGATTATGACTTCCTGAATGTAATTGCTACCATGATCTAAAGTGGATGTTACAGCAAATCTTACAATGCATGATTAATCGTAATTGGAGCACATACTGTTGAATTCTCTGTGATGACGTCTTCAAATTAATTTATTTGGCTTAAGCACCAACTCCATTAAGCCTGCACGTCATTAGCATTTTATATCAATTTCTTACCATGTAAGCACATATAAAATCAAGCTTCATTTTGTCAGAATTGGCAATGATGGTTTAATATGAACTATAATTTGACAACATTGATGTACATATATATTATGGGTACAGTTACAAATAACATAAGAACATTTAGGAAAATTTTAAGGGCATTCAAAAATTCAATGGCGAAAAATTTAAGCTTATTTCTTTTTTTTATCTTTTTTAATTTGTAAGTAGTTTGTGCGTTTTTCAGATTTATTTTGCGTGTTTTTGTGGATTTGTGCATCATTTTTATATATATTTTTAAAATATGGATTTGTTGTACTACTACAAACATGAAATAATAATATTGAACTTATATATATATATATATATATATATATATATATATTGGCGCATACGTCTTTCCACATTATATGCATTTTAAATAGGGTTTTCTAAAGATATAAATTATCTATAACATTAAAAATTTACATAGAATGAACTTGAATTGGTCTCCAAATTTTATTGGAATATTCAATTGCTTAATAGCAAAAAAGAGTACTGGTAAGACAGATATATAAATTAGGAGGGAGATAAAAAATTTATGTTGAGAAAATAAGACATTGCAAAACCGGTGATTGCTTCCATACAGAATTTGATGATATAAAGCTTCTCTGTGTTCAAGTGGGTTTTTGCAAATTCTAGTTATATTATAAAGCAGAAGCCAAAAATCTTGTCAACGTTTTACCAAATTGAGATCACAAAAATGGATTAAAGATATTTTCTATTTAATTTTTTTTAAGAAACAACAAAATATTTAGTAGAACATATCAGTTTTATAGAGACTTCTGTAAGATTTTTAGCTTCACGAATTTCATTTTTGACAGCCTCCCTTAATATAATAACATCACTGGCAACAACTGATAATATAATATTTTCTGGGGGGGGGAGCAAAATATAGATTATTAAGAAAAACTAGCTTTATGATTTATTGATGAATTGTTCTGAAATTTTTAAACAAATTCTGCATAAATTTCAAAGTCCTTGATCCCTCTTGGAAACTACAGTTTAATTTGAAAAAATGATAGACCATAAAAACTTACTATCAACTATAAATTTTTGAGGACTTTTTAGTACTAATATAAAGTCTTAGAATTCTGAATACAAATGATTTAACTATGCGGGTTGTGAATTACATATAAATTCTTTTACTTTTTGTTCCATTTTGTGTTAACAAAATTTTGTATTCTGTCATCTTGAAAAATGATGTTAGCATTTAGAAAATGATCTTAAATTGTGGGTGAAAGTTGGTTCTGCAAAACTTTCAAATATTCATGGTCTTCTCAAGTCATAATCATTCATAAAAACCGAAAATTTGCATTCATTTGAAATGATGCATTTTTCCAGTCAAGTTTTGATGAATTTGCAGAATTGTTGCGCCATAATTCGCTGTTTTCGTGTTAGGAATGGTTTCTAAATCCCATGGAATTTAACGCACTTCAAATTATCCACCGACTAACAGTTTGCCTGAGGATTTTTATACCTCTTTGGACATGCGTTGAGAAGTAATTTGTCGATTTTTGATAACTGTAAACTTGACACTTTAGTCTCGTTCAGACAGTACTATTGGACAGAGCTGCAACCGTACCTGATTTTTGTAAGCATCCCCTGGCATGGTGTTTCTCAAACATTTTTTGGGCATGGCACTGCACGATCTTATATGTGCTCACAGTAAAGGTTCTTACAAGTTTTAACCTTTCAATATAACGCATTTTTTCTCTATTGAATAAAATGATCAAAGGAAGTATGTTGTGGGTTATACGCAACTAAGGTGATTATGAATATAATATATGAACCATAGCGTTGCATATCGAACGATTTCCATGTTGTTCACATGAGATGGTTGCCATTGATATATATATATATATATGTGTGTCCAGTTTGTGAGCAAAAAGCTTTAGATATCTGAATCACAAGAAACATTCTATTTCATTGTGTTTGAATAATTTTCATAGTTCTTTGCACAAACATTTTGGCAAGAGAAATGACTACTTACGTATCGGTATTTATTTGTTAAATTAACATTATAATAAAATAATTGCTTTCAATGGCTCGACATTAAACGACAAAATCTTTGTTCAAATGTTTATTGTTTTGCTTAAAATTATTTTCATTTTAAACTATGTGATAAAATGTAATGTTATCAATTGTAATTAACTTGCACGTGTTTTTAAATGATCTTCGTTAAATATCATTACGTTTTCTGATTTTGAAGGAAAACAATTTTGATACCTGCATATCAATAGAATCATTTGCTTTTATATGACAGTGTCCTCGCTGGTGAATCGACTTTTTATCTGTAAAATGATTCAATGAAGATTGATTTCATTTTCTGATTTCTTCCATTTTTATAGCAGTAAGTTAGCAATACCTAAAATTGAATATAATATATTTTTAGAAAACAATTATGTGTAAAATGCTAATAAACGGCTGGTAAAAAATTTAAAATTTATTAGAGTCCATTTTCAACCTTAATATGTATTAATACTTTTTTGAATCTTAGCAATAGAAATTCTATGAGGGCGTATGACAAGCTCAGGTCCCCTAAAATCCAAATGTCTTCTTTCTATGTTTCATCATAGTTCTCAATAATATTATGTGATTTGAAAAATGTATTGTATACTTTTCTATTCTATTATTATATAAATTTGTTTATTATGGCAAAAAATACCCAAGTAACACATTTTTCGAAAATAATAGACCGTGCACACATCTCCAAACAAAAATTCTGAGACCACCCCTGGGAATAGTCAAAATAAATTATGTATTTCAAAAAATTTAAGTGAACTTCAATTCTTACACTAAATCTTTAAAATAGAAAAAATGAAAGAGCGTTATAGTTACATTTACCTGAAGCAATGGGAGTTATAATTTTGGATTTAATAGAAGTATATTATTTAACATAAAACTTGTTTCTGGTTCATAGATTGGAATTATTACTAGTTTAATGAAAATTTCACAGCCTAGTTTAGTTCTTCAAAGACTGACAACGTCATGTAAAAGTGGAAAACTAAGATATTCAACAACAACCAGTGAAAGTTGTTCAAATATCGTTTATTCAAAAGCTTTTCTTCGTGCAATTCTTTTAAGTACTAGCATGCATTTGTGCACAAACACTTCAGACGACAGCTGTTAGTTGAGTTTACATCGATTGTCAGCTACGAATAATTTATTAAGGCTACTACAATATGTGTGTCGAAGAAACCATGAATTCATTTTTACACAAAAAATCATCTTTATTTTTATATCAATTCATAATTGAAATAGACTATGGGGAGTGCTGAGTGCTGTGAAATTCTCTAGTATTATCTCATTTAATGGCATCGTGATTCGTAAGATAAAAGGGTGTACGCAAGGAAGGATGTGTTTTTCAATATTGATAATGATAAAATCAAAAAAATTTTAAAAAATTGAAAAAGTATTTAATACTATATGGCATTGACATGTATTTTCAGATTACACATACTTCAATATCTTGGTCACTCAGGTTGATTACTACTGAGAAAGTCCTGGTACTGAACATGATCATGTTATTATTTGACCCCATGTAATTTATTAGTAAAAAGTGCTGCATAATACCTGCTTGTTATTAACTGCTTTAAGTCAAATCATTTTATAGACTTAGTAGTGTGAAATGTTTGGAATGTCACATTCCTTTATCTATGAACAAGTTGCAACAATCTCTCTCACTCTTGTTTATCCTATAATTTCTCCTGCCGATAAGACCTGTAAACTGACCACTTGAATATACAGCGGTTTGAATATATTTGATAAATATATGGCAGTTATTGACCGATAGATTTTAATCGATTTATCAGTTTACGATAGTTCCATGTGTGTCTGTTCTTGCTTTGAAGGAATACAGTCGCTGCCGACAGCCGTCGTCAATTGCAACAAGTGCACTCTTCGATTTGCTATTTCCTAACTAACTCCAAAACTGGACTATCCAACATAAATCTCTTTCTTCAAAAATTGTTAATTCCACTTTTTTAATTCCATAACTCCTGGATAACTATAAATTAATCAACTATTAATTGTAGTGTGTAAATGACATACTATTGACTGAGCTAAAGGTCAAGCCCTTGTTACTGATAGTAATCTGTTTATCTCCATGTAGGCTAACGTTGTAACGATACTTTCTTAATATTACACAGTTCAATTTTGTTATTAAAATTTGAATTTGATCAAGGCAGAGCAAAATTCAGGTCGCAATTTTAACATTATTTGGCCTGGTTCATGACATGAATCCGGTTTTTTCGAAAAAATATTTAATAAAACATAATTCTAAAACTAGAAATTATACTTAACAAAAAATNTATATATATGTATATATATATGTATATATATGTATATGTATATATATATAGCATATACTTTTTTTGAGCATCTGAAAAAGAAAAAGTTAATGAAAGGCGCTTCTTAATGAGGTAAAAAGTTCTGGTAATTTTTTTTGCTAGATTATCAACATGGTTTTTGAAACACAGTTTGTCACCTTGAATAACTCCAAATAAGGTAATGCTATTTACTCATGTGATTGACGAAACTGTGTTTGGCACTTCATGCTTGCGATTGAACGAAATGACAATTTCTTGGGATTTTTGTTCACTAAGAAAGAAATTGGTTACTTGCCTCAATTGGGCAGAACCAGATCACGAAAATTCAAGAAGAGACTCTCCTCTATCAAATAGTGCTCTCAGATTTAGGTTTTTGTTAGCTTTCAAGATATAAGCTCTTAAGATTGGTTTCAGAAACCATTCAAAATTTTAAAAAAAATCCTGTTTTGTTCAGGGTTAAATTTTGTGCATGAAATTCTAATGAATTGACTTTGAGCATGGTTGCATATAAATCAAATGTTAAGGTTAAAAATAGTAAAATGGATTAGCCATTTTATGTACCAATCAGGTATAAATTTTAAATATAATGGAATGCTTGTTTTAAAAAAACTTTTATTATTATTGAAAAAAAGTTAAGACATTTAATGAACAGGTTTGGGTAGTGTAAAATTGAAATAAGATAATTGACTTGCAACCTACTAAATTTTTGTTGATATTGCTGAGGAAATTACATAAGAATTATTATATACTTAATGAATCAAATTTTTAAATAATGATAATATTTTTAAATATCAGATTTTCTACGTACTAAGAATTGACTTTACTTGCATGCCATAATTTTACCACGACTTACAATTACATTTGCCTAAAATTATTTTTGAACGTATAAATCCCTTAATGTGTTCTTATACAACAGTATAAACGATGTTATCAGAGAATCAGCAGAATTTTAGACAAAAAGACAGAAACGTTTTAAATGTGTTTTTCCTTAAAGGGATGCAATTTCTCCAGTCTGTATGCAGTCTATTGAATTATTATTACAATCAAAACAACTTCAAGAGTTGATGGCAATTCATTTTTAAACGTCGACGCATTTCACGGGTTTCTTCAAATCATTTCATCATAAAATTTAATATCTTCAGACAATTTACAAAAATACATGATAAATACCTTGTAAATTTTTCGCTAATATAAAATGAAATACTAAATTGACCACTAGAGTAAATGGATCAGAATTGGAAGAATGATATTTAGTAAAAGGTTGAAGTCTTTGGTATTGAGTTAGTCTTAGGTCTTGGGTTCGAAAATTTTGTCTTGTCTGACAGGGGCTAAGGAAACAGAATTGCTGGGAAGGCTGGATCCCTCCGCTATAATTTTCCCAAGTGGCACTTAGTTTTGCATCAAATCATTTAAATTTAAGAAATTTAAAGTTTTTTTAAGATGAACCTCAGTTAAGCCCCTCTAATAAAAATATTTTTCCCTAGCTCTTGTTGGGTGAAAACCTAGTTATTGAGTGTGAAACTACAATAAATTCATATCTAATTCTATTGAAATTTCATAAGCTGGGACTTTTTAGAACTGTTAGATAAATTAAATATCCTGCTCACTGCTCAGTCTGTAGCAACACGTATTCACAAGATTTGCGCACAGAAAAACACAAATAATTTTCCTTGAAATCAGCAGGGAATTTTTCCTGTAATATTTAATTAATTGTAAAGAAATTGTTGTATATTTTGTGTTTGGAATATTTACTCAGTGTTTACTGAATTTTAGAAACAGGTGTACTAGTTTAGAATTGCTTCGAAAATAAGGCAGTCTTGGGCATTGAGATTTGCAGTGATCCAATATCAAACTCAAGACCAGGTATTGGGCAAGAAACTCCAACACCATCCCCAACCTTGTTTATTAATAATTTTCAAGAGATCTCGTATACCTTTAATTAAGATTCATGTTTGTAATCGTTAACTGTATATTCCAAAGTTCCTATCTTTTATGCGAAATATAAATGTGCAAAGTGCATTGGAATGCAAGACTGGAAAATTCAATGAAATTGTTGTCTCTATGAAGTGCCGATATAATTATCATAGTTTTGAGAAAACAGAGAAATGCAGTCACACAGTAGCGAAGACTTTGAAAGCAACGGGTGATAAACAGTTGGGATCTTATACCACATAATCATGATTATTCCTGCAATGCTTATGTTAAATAAATAGAAAAAGTATTTTCATAATACTTCAGAGGCGAACAAAGAGTTACTAAATTTGTTATTTCTAATAATTCTTCTCATATATTCAATGTAGAACTAATCATTTTCTAAATTAACCTCTCGCTCTTTCCAAACGTCTATAATGTTGAAAGTTTGCTTGAATTTCAGGACAAGTTAAATAGTTTTATTAATTTGAACATCTATGAAGTTTAATTTTTGTTCTTTTCAACTGTAAATTTTAAAGATGGATTGATATCATTCCAAAAAATTAACAGATCATAGTCAATCTTCTCATTTTTTACCACACAAAATCTATTGTCAACATAGCGAGCGTGCATAAAAATCTGATATTTGCTATGTTAATCCTTAAGCTTAATTTCAACCATATTTATTGCAAAGGATGCCATCGTTGGGCTTAGTGGTGGGACCATTGCCATTCCATAAATTAGACAATGTTTGCTCATTGAACATAAGCAGAACATTTGTTCAAGATAACCTCACGGGTAATACCCGTGCCGCTCTTTACTAATATATATATATATATTGCCCTATGAAATGGCGCTAAATATTATCAAGGGCCATTTTTCAAATTTTTTCTTATATTTTGTGCCAGTCACCACTTGGTATGGAGAATGTAGTTTATTCAGGAGCACTATTTTTTTGACTAGATATTGTAAATAGTATATATATATATATATATATATATATATATTT